>PNEQ01106322.1:0-53514 GCA_003012365.1 Medauroidea extradentata
ATTATATTTACTGGTTTTCAAGTTTTGTATGAAGTAAAAATATGCAAATTTTGACTTTGAAGTGACATTACGGGAAAACTAGATGAGCTAATTTTTTTCCGTTAGATGTTAATGTCCTCTGAAGTAATGTCTACAAAACTAACACTATTTTATACAAATATAAAATTATGAATTTTTCCCCACTTGAACGCCCTTAAGCTAAGATTCGAAACAAAATCGAGTAACTAATTACAGTGAAATCGATATAGCTAATATAATTAATTTTTATCTACTAATCTCAAAGGGATATTAAATACAGGGATGGTCTGAAAAAACTTGTAATTTTGGCTGTGTCCATAGAGCGATATCTGTATTAAAGAAAATAAATATCGAACTGTTGTGAACCTTATAAAATGTCTTACACTTGGGGCTTTGCTAAAGAGGAGAGATACAGGAAGGAATAAATAAGTTAAAAAGCTCGGTTCTACAAGTTTATATAAAGTTAAATGTAAAGCCTACATGATTATTAGTTCGGAGGGTAGCGGTGTTAACAGAGTGGATTATAATTAATTAACTACAGGCCTAATCGGAGCTGACGTTCCCACTTTGTCCATGATACCGGAGGCTGTGTGGTTGTAGTCGACTAGCGGTGTGTAGGGACTCGAACCAGCGACCTTCTCCCTGGCACGACGAGTGGTAGGCGGCCCATCCTGTCTTCTAGGTGACCGGAATGTGACAGACCCCGTTTGGCTCGTTACAGTGCCTTATATTGTCATCCAGTTGGCCTTCTATGCACTGTGGTTGGGAAAGGGGAGGATGTTGTAACACCGACCTACTTGCCACGGCGACATTCAGAACTGAACGGAAACAAATACATTGTTAGTGTTTCGGATATGTTGACGGCGCTAGACTGCAGTTGATTGAGAAATTATCTGACGTTCCGTTGGCACGCATTGTGAGCGCAGTTTTGATGAACACTCGTAAAATGACAGTTGTTACGAACAGGGGTTCCCCTGACAGAACAACTCGCTAACAAGAAACCTCGTTCACCATGAATGTTTTCTAAGCATAAAGGTCGACCCACGTGGTAGGCCTTGTCTTGGATTAATAATTGTGAAACTGAAAATTTAAAACCAGTGCCCAAGGTATAGTTTCCCCGAATAATCGCAGAGTAACTATTCTCTGCCGCTACTACATACTCAGTTTACTTAACTATAATAAGTTCTCAACCAAGCGTGGTTTCGCCACAGAAACGCGCTGGGAGGTCCCGGGATCAACGCCCGGCTTCGGTAACCCTGATTTCGGGTTTTCATGATTTCCAAAATTCGCATGCTGGGATTACGAAGTAAACGAAATTATTTATATGTGAAAAGTCACACAAATCGGCACTAGGGCCTACTACTGGAAATCTAGTGTAAGTTAAAAACGTTGCCAATTTAAATATATTCGTGCACCAATTACAATAGCAAAGGACATGGCTAATTCTTATTGCAGTTCCAGTCATTGTGGCAAGTTGTGAGTCACTATCTTTTACAACCTCGCTGTCGACGAGACGTAAATCTTAATTTCCTTAACTAACTACACACTCAAAAACTGCATAATAATGTGTTATATTTACTTTTCCTTAGCCACAGAGTTTAAATAAGGAAATAACAGAATTATTCATTTATCCATAATTAAAATATAAAAAAAATCATTAAAAAACTGTGTTTACGTTGTAACATAGCATTTTCCCGATGTTAGAGATGATTATAAATTTATATTTAAGTATCGATAAACCTATGACCGCAGTTATCTCTTGCCAGGAAAAATGTAATGTTTAAATCGTTTATGTACAGTGTGTATAAGATATTGTGTTTTGGAACTATAATGACTTCTACAGTTTTTAATATTCACGCTAGCAATATTTTGTTTCGTACCGTGAACCACAACCCGACCTAATCGTATAAGCGAACAAACCCGGGGTAAGCTACAAAGAAAGCATTTATTGAAACTTGTAATGCGACGTTAAAACAAGAGAAGGAAGTTTGTTTAAGAATGATGTGAAAATTTTAGGAAAAAATTAAGAACGTTCCCGTCCATAGTGCTGAACTGACGTGTAGTCAAGAAGACTACAAGATTTTCTTCGACGAGACGCAAAATTGTTTCTACGCGTCGTCAGAAAAGTACGGGCTAGCTTCTACGACTACGACCAGGAGAGAAATATTTGAATTTATCCACGACGTCAACGCTGAAGAAATATTTTCAAGGGGAATTATACAGACGAGCCTGTGGTTCAGGCCATTCCAGAGTCTACTTCATATCTGTTGCTGTCCTGGGTCTCCGAGGGTTTCAGTTCGACGTGTCCACCATTCTATGACGAAGGGGAATGTGGTCGCCATCCAAGGATCAAGAGGACGTGGTTGAACAATTATTGAGGGATGATCTAGAGGCCAAACTTCCCGACCTACTACAAGACACCTTTGGGAAGACTAGCCCAATCGTACGCCGTCGTGGCAAGTATTGTCCTTCGTCGAGAGTTGAAAAATCTAGTAAATTCCCAAAATAATTTATTTTATAGAACAGATTTAGAATTTATTTGATAATCTAAATGAGTTTAAAATTGCTTCAAAAACGAACTAAATACCTACGATCGACCCGAGATTTATTAACCTGAGCTGGCAAAGAATTATTAAAGAAGATTATAAGCTGTTCCGGAAACAAACAGAATTTGGGAAACATCGAGAACTCAGTACAATTCGTAGAACCCGGGTTTGCAAGTTTAAGCGATGGTCAGGTTTGTATCGAAGTAAACTACCATGGTCACGGTAAAACCCTATCATTTGAAATTTCTTTCACCGTAATTGTTTCTGCTTATTTGATTATTTAGTAACCTGACTTGTCTGTAGAAGTCATTTTTTTCTATTGTGTCAATTTCATGTAAATATATGTTCTTATGACTTCTACAGGCGTTTCGTTTCCGTTTGATCAGTAGTTCTAGATATATAAATACTGATTGGTTTTCTCATTTGTCTCTCCCTTTTTAATCTGATCTAATAAACCACACGTGTATGTAAGGTATTTTCATATCATACATATTACATACTTAACGATTACAACGTGATGGTCAAACAAGTTTTGAGATAAAGTGTTATTTTTATATTAACTTATTTTTTTTAAATTTAAATACTAAAATAAATTTAAGATATGAAGCAATACGCAATACTCATGTACTAATATAGTTTTATTAGTTTAACGGAGAACGAATTTTGCTTACAATATTCGTTTTTAAAACGAATCAATTTAAAAGTAATAATTTTAATATTGGTTCACATTTATACACGCGTGGCTACTAGCTCAGTGGGCATAGCGCTTAAACGCTGACCAAAATGTATCCGTTATTCGATCTGAAGTATACGAGTTACACTTAGTTTTTAAGCGTTAAGAAGGCCATCTGGAACGTGCTTTCATGCCTAGGATTGTAAGCAGGCCAACAATAATGGAAAATTAAGTTTGTTGTTGATCATTAGCATAACATGACTCCTTGTTGTATATTAAAGCACCCAACTTCATCAACCCTTATTAGTGACTTAACTTGTATCGAGAATAATGTATTGTTGTCATCATATTTTATAAAAGTAACAAGAATACAGTATAGCTATGCGTTATTATGATTTTTATAGTTATGATCTGTGTATGTAACATCATAGGAAGGAAGGGAGTGGTTTAATTATTCTACAGGATAGTGTGTTATTTCAGCAGAAAATCTGGTTACTAATATAGAATATATTGATGCTTATTTCATAAAAGATTGTACCTAAAGAAAACTTTACTGTAATCCTTATTTGTTCTAAAATAATATTATAAACTACAGTACTTTTATCCTACGTGTGACTCATAAACAAATCTTATAATATATTTCATCATTATTGCTAAAATTATTTCCTCGTACTCCAAGTTTACTTTAACAATTTTCTACTTATAGGTTGTAATATGTAAATATCAATTGTAATAGAAAGGCATTTTCGATCAATATATTTCCAATTTAATATGTTTCACTTTTGCCGATTGTCGTTACAATTTCCACGATATAAGCTGAAGTACCTATACTTTATTTAGATCAGGCGTAACAAATATTAAGAATTTTTTATAAACTCATAACACAATGTAACATTTACATTGTTGTCTTGATGAAGGCTGTAATTATAAAACCAGAAGGTGCAATGATTTAAGCTGTTAACGATAATGTGATAGTAATATGTGTATTTGTGGCGCAGTGGTTGGAGACTCGCCTCCCTAGAACACGACCCGTGTTCGACTTCCGGTGGGGCAGTACTCCGATTTTACATGTGGGAAACATGGCGGACGTTGTTGTTGGAAAACTGGCCTTCTAGAGTAATTCAATTCTCCGTACTTTTCGTTCTGGTGCTTCTACACAGAGAAACATTCAACCAATCATGTATTTTTTATGTCTGAAAAATCTATGAAACAAGTCTAAAATTGGGTTTGTTGTTCTAACAAAATATATGTTTACATGACTAAACTCTCCAGTTGAGGGAACAAAATCACATAAACAACCATATGTTTAGCTGATTCACCGTTTACACGTTTTTTTTAATATAAACACATATACGGTTGAATGTACCGAACAATTTTCTCTGCGCATATCTTCAATTTATGTAATCCTTGAGGGTGCTACAGACACCCATTCAGAAGTCTGCACTCAAACTGTGATGAGTGAGAGAGTTTTAAGGCCCTTAAACAACGAGGTATTAAAATCCGATAAGGGTGAAGTTAGGTGAAGGGACAAATGCCCACAGTATTCGAGTCCAGGACCTCTCGTAACGCAGACCGGCGCCTAACTCTTTCCTCTACCGAGACCGGCTTTCAGAGTGTGACATTTATGTTTACTTCTTCGAAGAACACGTGTGAAAAAAAAAACCATAGTATTTTCACTTAGCTTTAATGGACTCGAGTCTCATCGTAATATTCGTTCGACAACGAAGAATTTATTCCCGTCACTTGTAATAAACATAGATGAGGCTAAGCCTATCATGTATCGTGTATCACGATGAACCACTTTCCGTGCTTTACAACATTGGGAAGGATCTATTAACCGAATTCGCTAGGTTACCAACAGGCACGTGTAGTTTCCACAATAGGTGTATATCACATATAAGAATCACTATAAATATTTTGAACATATTTCTGGTATTGAAGTTTGAAGCCTTAGTATTGCGTAGTAAGGTAGGTTTACAATATAATAATCTGAATTCCCAGGTTTACTCTAGCTTTCAGGTTGAGAGAAAAGTCCTTGCAGACAACTTAATATCTAGTTTTTGATGCCATAATTAAACCTAAAACTAGAACATATACGATATAGACCAAGTATTTTTACATTTTTAACACCCACACAACAAGTTTTTTTTAACCATAGACGAACGTATTTATTTAATATTGATACTTCCAAAACTGTGTAGAATGCTAGAGCAATATATACAGATTTTTCTGCCCCTTTCAATAAAATAATGCCGTTTTTAGTTAGTAAAATTTTTTTTTAATGTAGCGGAAATATAAGTGAACGTTAAACAAGTATTACCTAAGGCAGAAACATATAAATATTATGGTCGTGGAAAGTGTGTATTATCGCTATGACAAAAATAGCATACATGGTGTTCTCTAATACTCGCTACTGCCACTATTGGTCAATTTCTGGTATTATACAGCCTGACTGAAGAACCAACATGAAATAATTCGGGAGATGAATCCGTGTGGCAAACCGTTAGACATATGTATTGCAACAAATCACTTCAAAGCGTAAGACAGATATTACACTATAAATTCTAATTTTAATTGAGTATTTTCTTAGTAATGAAGTTTATTATAGGCGTTGCCCCATCATTGAGTTAAAAAATAAATGGTATGAAACATAGAGAAAAATGAAATTAAAATATAGGATATAATACTGCGGATTCTAAATGCCTCGGCTTAATAATCTGACGAAATAGTAGATTAAAAGACAACTTAATAACTATCTGGAGATCCTAATTTAAACACACGACAATTTGCTACTGTTAAACTGACTAAGCTATAAGAACTCTTATAGTGACTAACATAGTTTGACTACTAGGTGCGGTGATTGTCAGAGTTTCAATTATGCTTAAAATAATTTATTTTGAGTAGATGTTTTATGTTGAAGTCTTCTACGTTAGCTTTGCTTGTCGTAGTACTGGGTACTTTTGATTGAGTTTAAATCTCATGGGAAAAAAAATAGTACACTAAATAGTTAGCATTTTGAAGCCCTTAACAACGTTACAATAGCACGAATACCAATCTGTCTAAGTTCTGAAACTAGTATAGCTTATGCTGAACAAAATCTTGAAAATAGCTTTAAAAACATTTCGGTGTAGAAATTTGCGTTGAGGATTTCCAGATCTTTAATTTTTTGTAATATAAGGAACAATCTTAAATCCATTATTTTCTTTGTGAAATAGCAAAAACTTTGTCATCAACCATTGCAGTTCTTCATATCTATCTCTTGTACATACGTAGCTCTTGTTAAACATTACAAACCAAACATTTTTATAACCGTATAAAATGTTGCGGAAAAATATGAAAGTTAAATCCTTTTACAAACAAACTGTGAAATAGTAAATTACCTATTACTAGCATTAGCCCATTGTACCCAACGTAACACAAAACAGATTAATAACTGAATATACGATCACACCTCAAGTGTGAAATAATGTGGATGCTAAGGAAATAACAATAAGATAAATGATAAGCCGAACATTAGTACAAAATAAACGTCTGACACTGCAATTGTTTTCGTAGGAAACTGCGTTTAATTAGACCACAATCATTGAGCGTTGGGGAGTGTTATCTAGATTTAAACTGCATTGGAAAAAATCGTATTAACATTGCCCCCGTATATCTAAGTTCACCACCGGATAACTGCACAAATTTTTTTTTCTGACTCCATGTGATAGCAATATGTATACGTCTAAGCAGACAGTTGTAACACAGTTTTTCCGTATGGTTTAGATATGGATAGCACTTATCAATGTTCAAAAGCTGTGGTTTTATTCAACGGTGTTTTTGATTTCTTGCAAATAAAATGCAAATAAAAGCTAATTTCAGGGTTGAATATCACACGATTTGAGCTAGGCTACTAATCTCTTCAGGAACTTGCCGTCATTTTCCATAAGGATTCACCTCCCAGTCAATTCATTTTTAGAGATTCAACTTCCTGGGATATGTTATTTTCGCTACGTATCAATCGACAAGTGAAGAAAGAGTTACAATTATTTTCTTATTTATTATTGTTTAAGTGCCTGTCAAATGCCTAGACTGAGACACTGAAATACAACTGATATTTTAATTTCATATGTATATTTATATGTATAAACTCAGTTTTTTGGTTAAGTTTTCACGAAATAAGTAGTTGTTGCTGGATATCATTTACTGTAATCGATTTCCGGCCTTTCTCTGGGAAGTTGCGCACTTTATTATAAACGAATGCTACTTCAGTTTTTTATGCAATAATATAGTGTTAACATTTATACTATCTCGTTTGCTATGTTTCTATTACGCACTTCTCAATATTATTCCGTAACCTAATATCGGATACCTACCTCGTTTATGGTATGCTTTAAATGTGTGTATTTGGTGTGTATGTGTATGTAGGTATACATGAACGGGTGATTAAACATTCTTTCGTATTATACCAAATCTTATAACATTTTCGCTTCTCATGACTGACAATTTGCGTGTTGCAGTGGAAGTAAAACCTACCTGGAAGATTTTTTTTACGCCTATTTGATACAGCTACGTTAAATCATCGTAATAAAAGTAATGCATTAGAATTTTCAAGTTATAGAGCTTGATTTTATTAGTTAAGAAATATATTAAAAGGTAGGAAAGTATTATAAATTGTTCTGAAGTTGATAATGTAATATAGACCTTATAAAGTGAAAACAGAAGTTCTGAGTAGTAAACATGTCAACACTACGTGACACTTTTACTTAAAATGTAATTGCAATGTAAACAGAAATGAGATTTTGCTTACTTTTTCGTTACATCTTTACGTAATTGTGCAAAGAAATTTTGAAACTAATTATGTATACAAAATATATAGATAAAACCAAACTGTTGTACATCTTAAACCATTCTAGTCTAGGCAAGCTTTCTTTAGAACGGGAATATTGTTTCATTAAGATTTTGAATAGTAAAAATTATAATAGCGAGGAAATTGGTGATTAAGATTTTCTTTACCATTCAACTACATCTGTATCCAAACACCAAGGTTTTTGCGTATCTTTCCGTATTCTTAATGAATATCTGAAATCGATGTGTTATTTCGTCACTCTTAAATCAATACGAATAAGTCGGTGACACAATTACAAGTCCTGCTTCTTTGTTCGGGATCTGGGAGCGCTGGTGAAGAATTCCAAGCCGTAGGGGAAGTTCGCGAAGAAAAAAAATAAGAAGGGGTTCTCAGCGAGGGAGGGTTAGGCAGGGCTGTTCAGATACAGCCCGCGGATCCTTGCTTTTTAATGGTAAGGCGGAATTATCTACTGTTTCTTAGGGTTTAAAAGAATCATTGCCCTTATAGGACATCGAGTAAATCAAGGAAAGTAAAAAAATAGCAGCAGTAAAAAGAAGAAACATTTCGTAGCATCGCAGTTTGTGTGAAAGTGAACTAAGGTGAAACATTCTGCATCACCTACTATTTCGTGCACTTTAAATTCCCAGAAATTTTGTATATGTTGTTCTGCCGAGTATTCTAAAACGTTGTGTTACATAAAAGAAGGTGTATACGTTACTAAGTCGTACGCCTGTCGATTAAAACAAGCAGCGAAGTTATGGTACGGAAGAAGTTACTGGAAACTTAACACACACTCTTAAAATTTGAAACTTTATATTGTCTTTAACTGGAGATGCGTTAAACCTACAATTTTTTTTAACAACAACATCATCGATAGCAACTTACGAAAGGAATTTAATTTCTTAACGTTCGCTTAAATAAGTAAGTTACAAACTGTTAATAAAATTTATTTTTGGAGTAGTCAATAACACGAACCTTCGAAATAATAATATACTTTGTCTTCTGATTGTTATACAACGCCAAATATTCAATATCTATAAGTGTATACTGTAATGCAGGTTAAAAGTATCATTGTGAAAAATGGACAAAAACTGACATTAAAACTTTCACTGCTCCGTCAGTGCACTGTGTTTTCAATGTCATGAGAAAAGAAAATGTGATGTGAGAGGGTTTTTGCGGCCCTTTATAAACGAAGTCTTGAGGCCTTGTTACGGAGTTTTACAGTGATTTCGAAAATATTTTTTTATTGCTGCCTAATACTCATATCAAAATTTCGCTGCACAGTTTTGCCACTTATGTTATAATTTGTAGCTGAATTTTATGTAGAATTATACTGAACGGTTTTTTATATTTCATTACCCAAAGTACCACGTTTTTCGTCGTAAAAATAAGCAAAAATGAAGGAAATTATTTTTTTCCTGGCGAATGGTGCATTATTTTTAAAAACGCGTCCACAGTATTGTTCATCATGTGATTGCACATTGACTTAAATTTTTTCAAAACTTTTGGTTAAAAAATATTTGAGTTATTGGCACCAGTCTGCAAAAAACCTCGGGAACAAGCCCTTAAGAGCCAATGAGAGTGAAGTGAGGTGAAGAATAACACGAAAGCCGTGCCCGAAGTCAGGATTCGAACCTTGGACCTATAGCACCATAGACCGGTGTTTTATGGATTACGACTCCGAGACATAGAGTGAAAAGCGAGGCGGCACTGGGATCAACTGAATGAATTCGGTTTCGTGAGAGGCAGGGTTCGATTTCTAGTCCAGCCATTGTGATCTCGGTCTTTCATGACTAACCTAAGTCTCTGAAGCCTAAAGTTGGGATGGTAACTGGCTTCGATACATTCTACGTTTCATGTCTGACTGACCCACTGCTGTTATAATTTGTTAGTCATGTCTGTGTCGACGAGACGCAAAGACCTTACTACAAGCCTTTTTTCAGCAAATTTGGTTAGCATTATCAAGATGAACTACTTATTCATTCCATGATACCTTTAACTCTTGTGACAATTTACAAAATGCCAAATGGTTCAGAACAGGGTGTATTAATTTTGTATGGTAAAAGTCAATGAAAACGTAAGTCGCAAATTAATTTTTGATTTGTCCGTAAATTAATTACAGTAGGAGTTCCGCCACCCTGAATATCAACATTAACAATCGAATAAAATCAATAATACTTCGCAATTGTTTACATATTAAAGCTTTAATCAATCATGCAGAATTTTTAATTTTCATAGTGAAGCATAAAATGTTGCTTTACAGAAAATTACGATTTTTGATTGTGTGGGTATTTTGTACTTGCTTGTCGCTAGGCATTATTTGGCGTTCAATGAATTATGAGATACCATCACCTCAAAATTCCACTTATCATAATATATCTATATTATGGTTTAACAGTTTATTTATAAAGTGAAAAATGCAACATAAAGCACTTAGCTAAATCCCTAGTGTAATATAATCAAATAATATTTTTGAATTCATTCAAGTGGAGGAAAAGAAATTCAGCACGGTAACGTAACTTTTTATACTTTGAAATTGTAATTTTCGTACAAGTGACATGAAGCAGTACCACAACTGTATTCACTGTGCGGGACAAAATAAAACCTTTTTTTTACATACTTTCGATAACCACACGCATTCCTTCCTGCCTTGACCTACATTTCCAGACTTTTAAAATCAATATACACGTCCACACATTTGCTTATTTCTGCCTGGAAATTTGACGGTATGGCACATAGTTTCCGTGAACGTTGTAGTTATACACATATAATGTATGAAAATTTAATTATTAAATGTTTTCTTTGCTGCTAAAAGATACGGACCAGAACTAAAAATCTATTAAACTTTTTTTGCTGCAAAATTCTTGCACATAGATGTTGATCACGCATCAAATTATAAATTTACCGTAAATGAATTCGATCCGTAAATGTTCATATTTTTGGTGACGCAAATATGTTCACAAATATATTACGTTGGTAGTTTCTATTTTCCTATCCCACAAAACAGGGAATCGTGGAGTGTTCAATAAATGTAATCATGACCACGTTAGCTATTGTGACACACGTTTACTCCTCAACTATCAGCTTTATCATAAGATATGGTTTTCATTTTTTTTTTCGTAACTACGAATGACTTAAGACCTGCAGCGTAAAGAAGTACCATGGTGGCGTAGTGATAAAAAATCTTACATCTCACCGCGGTAGTCCGGTTTCAACTGCCGAGGAAGTCTCTTCCGAGTGTCACGTGTGGTTAACTTGGACGACTTTGTCGTGAGCTGGCAGGCTTTCTACAATACTCTCGTTTCCTCCGTCTGCCCATCCTGATTTGGGTTTTCCATGGTTTTCCGAAACTCCTACAGATGAATATTTGGATGGTTCCTTGACTAAAGGCGTGGCCATTTCTTCTCTCTGTTCTCGTCACTTAGTTGTTTGTCACCGTCTCCAGTGACATCGTTGTCGAAGACAAGTAAAGCCTACTTTCTTCATCTTATTAGTTTCCCCCGCATTCACATCATGCTATTATTCCACACCTGTCTCGCATAATGTTGATCAGCGTAAATATATCATTGCTACACGACCACAGATTCTCTCCACACCACTTCAGTATAATCGTTTTAATAGGTGACTAAAAATTTATTTAAAAAAACACTTATTTAAATTCTTGAAAGAATTGATCAGGACTAATGTTGCACTTACGAGACCCTGAAGCAGGCGCTTGTGATTATTATGTCACCTAATTTTCCCTAGATTATCGCACCCAAGAAGATGTCGTCATAGAGTGACGTTTGTGAAGAACAGTAACAACATCTAGGGTTGTCTCTGACTGGCTTCAGGGCTTGTTACCGAGTTTTGCAGTGATTTCGAAAATATTTTTTTTATTGCTACCTAATACTCATATAAAAATTTTGCTCCACAGTTCTGACACTTATATGTTACAATTTGTAGCTTAATTTTGGGTAGAAATGTACTAAACGGTTTTTAGATTTCATCACCCAAAGTACCTTTTTTGTCGTGAAAATAAGCAAAAATTAAGCAAAATATTGTTTTTTACTGACGAATGGTACACTATTTTTAAAAACGCATCCATAGTATTGTGCATCGTGTGAATACACATTGACTCAAATTTTTTTCAAAACTTTTGGTTAAAAAATATTTGAGTATTTGTCACCAGTCTGAAAAAAAAAACTGAGGAACAAGCCCTTAAGTACTGAACCATCGCCTCTATGAGCCAGCTACTCAACTGGCATGCAGTGTCCTACTATTATTCTTTTCCCATGGAACTTTTAAGGGTTGACCATACCGTAAAACAGGGTGATTAGCAACACTGGAGTGAATAGACATAAATTTAGAAATACATTTATAGCTGACATCTTTCGCTTTACAAAATTATAATTACTATAAAATTTTTGTTTGTAAACTGTTTTAACTTGCCTACCAAAAAACAGAATTATTACCCATAATGTAGCTTTAAAATTGTGTTTCTTTCACACCAGGGTTTCTAATCACCCCGTTTTAAGGTACCATTTTATATGTGGGTGGTATGGTCCAAACTCTAACTCCTGTTTTCGAATCTTGTTGGAATTCCCTAATACTGTAGATAGAGAACAAAATCGTTTTAGCTATTTTAAGAGGCCCTAAAATTATGTTTTTATTTAGCTATCTGAATTTCTAAGCTTTAAGACATATTTTCAAGTATATTGTTTTTTCTGAAGCCATGCAAAGTACAAACAAAATGCGCGTTGTTTCCACAAATAAGGAATAATATGCCACATTTCAACCGAAGATAGGGAGACGTAGTAAGGCTGCGATGTCCTGTTTACGCTGTTCTTTCGAGAATTAGTTTGTAAATCCTAAAAATAAATTAATACCGTAAAAATTTGGTTTAAAAAATATTTATAGTAAAATATGTTTAATTTGAGAATTAAATAAATTACAGTGCTTGCGAAAACTACACATATGCGAGCGTGGCTTTACGAATGTGTAAAGTACTTGAAGGGCAATTACGAGACAAACCACTCTTAAAGTGTTCCAATAAGCCTTCTGCTACCATAACGTAGTACAATTGCATGGATACCTTCAGTTATAAACTTATGCCAAGAACAATTTGCATCATTTTCTCCGTAGGCGGAACCTGATCTGGCTTTCCACCTTTAAAATTTTTTACTAGCACACACAACACCACATGTACCTATTCGTAGTCATTCAAGCGCTACATTAATGAACATATTTTTATTCCTGTTGGTGTATAAATTTATAAGAAAATAAAATGATGTGATTTCCTTTTTCTTAGAAACGACGTTATCTCAACCTACACTGACATTTGACATTTTTTCGAGGCCAGCTCTGTTTGATGTTTGATGCTAATGTTTATTGTCTGTTTCATAAGTATTTTGTTTTGGTATACATATGAGAAAAGTTTCATTAGCAATATTTTTAACATAAGTAATTTCTTTCTCTTTTATTGCTATATATATATATTTTTAATTTTTTTATTATTAAACGATAAATGTTCTTTAATTATTGAATTAAAAGGGTTTACAGAGTAGACTGTACACCCAATACGTACTAACAAATGAAAACCTTAAAATTTTCACCTATATTTAATGAAGATGTTATATTAATGGTTCTTGGTCGTGTAAGATTGCAATTTATTTTCTTAGATTTCCTTAAAATAAAAATATAACTTATATAAACAGGCACCAAATTAGAAATAATTTTCTTGACGAATGTTCACAGTGGTTTATTAAATATATTTATTTAGGGATGATTTCAGGTTCCGCTTATCTTCCTATCAAGTTATGCATGTAAAAAGAAACTGTAATTGTCCCCGTAAGGCTAGTGCTTGTACGGCTGACGTTAATTCACTCCAGTGATACGAGTCATATACCGCTCTACAGTTCAACGAGACATTTTTCCGCCTTGTTCTCCTGCCCAAGAGAAATCCCTCATTAGTCTTCAATGAGACATGGTAGTGCTCAAGGCGGCAGGGGTGGTTGGGGTCTGGAGTAAAAAGAAGGGGGATGGCAAGAGGGAGGGTGGCAAACGGAAGCTTTTTAAGATCTTTTTCTCCTCGCCCCTGATTGTCACAATTAAAGATTTCTGCGTCGCCTTCTTTCCAGCCTTCGGCTCTGGCAGTCTCGGAACTGCGACAGGGATTCACGCAGTTGTAGAGTCTTCCTACGACACTGTTTGTGGGATTATTACGGATAAAGAACTCTTCACAGTTTTACTTTTATTAACAGAGTTAAGTGCGCCTGCGTGATAAAGAAACACGTCGATTAACTGGCTGTTTGAATTTATTTACTTTTACTCTCGATAGAGTCAAAATAAATATCATAAAATATAAAACACGTATATAAGACACTAATAAATTGTAAGGAAAATAGTCAATTTAACGCCAATCAATTATCCGTTTCCTTATTATGTACCAAATTATTTGTCTGCTTTAAAATGAAGAATATTAAACGTTTTAAATGAATCCCTAAACTGAAATTTAAATATATATATATATATATATATATATATATATATATATATATAATTTTCTTCTTTTTGTTTTGGTACTGGCAGTGAGTTTTGCATCTCATAATGTTGTTTTTCCTTAAGGTATTAATTTAAGTAAAACTCTTTCCAGTCAAACCTCCATTAATACTTACCTGATTCCCTCCGGATATTTTGCGTAGTTAATTATACATACTCTCATGTAAATAAACGTGATTAACCATGTAATGAAATTTTGTATATAAAATATTGATTTAATAAATAATTAGTTTTACTATAAAATATACTGCTTAAAATATTTCAACCCATCTTAGAACACTTAAAGACCCAACTGTAACCTGAAAACGTACTGATACATTTTGTGTTTCAGCCACAGTTTTGTTGAAAAATGAGACAAATATCTCAAGAAATTTTGTTAAAACGTTTAAATAAAATAACAATTTAGTACCATAATCAATGAACAATTTTTACTGTGGGTTTCTGTATTTTTAGAGACATGAACTTTTCGCGAAAAGAAACTTGCCTCACCTTGTGTCAGTGACTTGTGTGCACGTCTGCAGACTTGCGTCACGGTCAGAGATTGGATGTTTTGACATTCGTGTGTCGTGGGGTTTTACACGCAAATCACAGACGTGTGGTGTTACAGTAACCTTATTGTGATTGGTACAGTCAAATGAGAAATGTCACAGTTCAAAGGCACGCTGCCAATATCTATGAAGCAGAACTGCAGACGTGCACATAAGGTACTGGAACAAAGTGGGGCAAAATTCTTTTCGCGAAAAGTTCATGTCTCTATGTATTTTATATTATGATGTAGGTAAATAAGGAAGTCTTTTAAATTGGTGAATATGCAACTACGGTATTTTTCTTCACTTATAAAAATACACAACTCAAATAAAAACAAAAATTTTTTAGTCTCTTGTTATGTATAGAGTAGGGTGGGGTAAGAATGCAGGCGGGTAAAACTGCGCACCATTCATTTATAGTGATTTGTCACGACAGTTGGTGCGACTGTCACGCTGCAGTGCAGCTATTCATGACGCGTGTAGAGAACCTAGTGCAACCTGTCTGCTGCTAGAGAGGTAGGTGAAAAGAAATCAGTTAGTTTTGTTATTTATTCTGTTGTTTGGTTTATTGAGTATGTGGTTGTGGTAAACAGAGATAACAAAGATGCAGTTCTTACTAACGAGAGCTTGCATTGTGCAGCATCCATTAAGCTATCGTGGTATAAAGGTCTTCGTAATGGCGCTACGTCTAAATTAATTTTAATTTAACCAGACAGTTTGGGGCAAGACGGCGCACATACAGTGGGGTAAGACTGCAAGCCTATGGAATGGCATCTACGTTCGCAAATGCTTTGAAAGCTTTCGAAGGGACTGAAGTGTGCCCATTAAATCTATACATTTTTAGTGATGTTGATTTTCTTCCCTCTAATGTGACAGATAAATTTCTTGATCTTGATATGAGCGAACATCCCTCTCAAAATGACAACCTCGAATTATTTCAGCAGATCCCAGTTTAAAGTGAGAACCATCCATCAAACGTGAACCGAACGTCATTGGAAACGCCAGCTACGCCATCTACTAGCACTGCAGTTGGCGACCCTGAATCATCAGGATACATTGCTGTTAAAGAAATATCACCTATCCCACGAGCTAGACATGTTCACTCCCGCCGTCGAAAGGGGAGGAAGTCTGAAGTGTTAAGTTCATCGTCTTTCAATAGAACATTGGAAGTGCAGCTAGCTGACAAAGAAAAAAAGGACTCTAATGAGCAAGGTACACCAAAACGAATGTGCACAACCAGAGAAATAACGACAAAGAAGACATGTCAAAAGCAAGAATACAACTGCCACGGATGTTCGGAGAAGTTTACTGATCCCCCCTTCCCTCTCGAAGATTGGATTCAGTGTGGACAATGCTCTGAATGGTGGCACGAAAGGTGTACTTCATATGGAGGAGGGGCCTTTACTTGTGACTTATGTTAGATTTTCTCACATGCGCAGTCTTACCCATCTGTGTGCGCATTCTTACTCCGCACAGCGGGTAAGACTGCGCAGTTGCATCTCAGTGTTAATTGTTAATTTCCTCACTGTGTGTTACTAGTAGATGTATCAAAAAAGTTTTTTTTTTTGTGTTTGCAAGACTACATACATTGTTATGTTACTTTATTCGCATTTTTTAAAACTTTACATAGTTATAAATAATTATCAAACGCAAACTGCGCAATCTTTCCCGACCCTACTCTAAGCTTACCAACATCAACTCTGTCTGTGAAATGCCAGTTTTGCCTAATTCTAAAGTAGTTAAATTATCTACATAGCTTTGTCTATCAGAGATTCTCACCAATTATGACTAGAGGTACGTCAATTTCGCGGATTCATCTGGCAGTAGCCTAGATTGCTCAGTCCTGTACACGCTCTGGATACAGACGATTATTCATTGGCTTACAACATTACAAGCGATAACTCTATGAATCATTTCATTATTTACTATGGCTTGCAGTAGTCAAATTCGTTTCGTGACAGCCGCCAGCAAATCACACACGTGATTATGAAGTATAGGTATATTTTGGGCGTTCAACATGACCTGCAATGTATTTGTGAAATTGACGTATCTCTAATTATGACCAATTAAAATATTCTGAAAGCACCAACTGCTGCGCACAAACATACATGTAAATGATATTCGACAGTAATTTTGCAGTATTTTATGTCACACACCATGAAACAATCTCTTCGTTACTACATTGCCGAAAATTTCCGTTGCTGGCATGATACATGTGAAAACTAATAATAACATCTTGTCCCTAAAATGTTTAAATGAACCTCAACTATGAAATGCCAAAATGCCGTAAATAATAAACAAATACAAAACTCATAACAAGACCTACATCATAATCGGCCACAACGCCGAATCTCATATTTAATGTGGCCGCCTTCACTTGACTGGTGTGCAGAGCTTCAGAGTTGAAATTTTTTCGTTAACTTCAAACGTATGTCAGGTACTAATGAATATCATACACAGAACGTTGTACATATGAGAACACATCCCATATCCACCACTATCTTATAAAGACTATTTTCTCGGGGCTTGAAATGACGTACCTATAGTAGGCTGTTTTCGCGTTTATTTTTTTACGTGGAAATTTTAGTGCAGAAACGTTTGTGATTCATATTTCGCCGTATGATGGTAACATCAATAATAAATGTGGTGAACTATTGTTGAGAAGACGGCATGCCAGTTTTGTGACTTGCGCCTAGTATATAGGCTTGTTCAAGTGTAACACGCATGTCTGGGTCGCTCTTACATATTACACGCTCTAGACTAAGGGCCATACCTATAGACCTCTTTCGAATGACAACCAACTGCTCGCCAATGCTTTCTCTATGGGGATAGCAGTTGGTTGTCATTCGAAAGTGGTTTATAATATCGACCCTAAGACTCGCATTGTACGCGCACCTAGGAGGTCACCTTAACCAACGAAGTGAAGACTTAGCTTGTTTATGTACCAAGCGTAAGTTGGCTATCAGTTCAATAGGTATGATTAAGATCTTTGAAAGAACTGTGCAATGGGAGTGCACGACTGGATTTATTTGCTTGGACATACTCTATTGCTGAATAAATGACTGTCAAAAGAAAACTAAAAATAGGACAAGAAAACATCAATAAGCAGAGTATGCTTTAGTCATCAGGATACATACACAACATGAAATTCCAAAACTGGAGTTAGGATTCTTTTTTTATATTTTGTTATTTCTTTTATGTTTGTTTGTTCCTCGTATTATCTGAACTTAGGTTTCTTTTCTTTATATTTTGTTATTTCTTTTATGTTTGTTTGTTCCTTGTATTATCTTACCCGATTCCAGTTTTGGAACTTCATGTTGTGTATATATCTTGATGACTAAAGCATACTCTGCTTATTGATGTTTTGTCTTATTTTTAGGTTTCTTTTGACAGTCATTTATTCAGCAATGAAGTATGTCCAAGCAAAAAAAATCCAGTCAGGCATGATTAACGTTAACATTATCATATCTTTTCAGCGAGGCGAGGTGAGAAAGGGCCACAGGGTCCCTCCTATGAAAAATATTTAAGAGGAGATTTATTGTAGTACATAGCGAGAACATTTAAGCAATGTAATGAACATCACTCGGTGTCCGTACTACCTGATAAGTCAAATATGTTTAGTTTTCACATTGCGTCTCTCACCTTCTCGCCCAGTTTCGAAATTCCAGAGACCATTGAACGAAAATGTGAAACGTCTGTCACTTAGACACTATGAAATAATGTATCAAGAAATCCTCTGAAATGAGAAAAATTTTCAAAATTCTACTTAAAATAGGTCCACATGAAGTTTGCGAAGGAAGCCAGGATACATCATTCTTAGAGATGATGGTTTATCGCGGGAAAACTTGACTATTTGCTAGGCTTCAACGTGCGTTCAGCTTATCAAAAGATTACTGGCTTTTCCTTGTACGTGGAGCTACTGCCCTATTTGACTAAACCAATAAGAATACCGCTATTATAATATTTGATGCATATTATTGGTCTAAAGACAGCTACGTTGTGTCAGTGTTTTCAAGGCTACGTTGGCACAAAACATTTTTGCGATATTCCATCATCTCTAATCATTCTATATGAAAATGACAAACTTAGCTGCCTAATGACACTTCATAATTTATTTTATTTGGTGTATGGTAAATAATGGCATTGAGATCAGTTTTACATAAACCGCTTTTATTAAAAACTATCAAAAGGGATGCATATATTTCATATTCTTATTTCTTCCTGGATAGAAATATCGTAACTATTTTTGTTGACCAAACTAGTTTTAACTGTACAGGATGCATCTTGTGTGTTTAAATTGCCTTAAGATTATAATCTCATTTAATTGTGTATGTTGCATGTAGGTTGCCAATTGTGATTCGTGAATGAAATCGTGATACCTGTATGTTGTTTCTAAATAATTCAGCACTAATACGTTGCACGTGCCATTCGTGAAATGACTACAAGTGACTGGCTTTGCAGGTTTTCACTGTTGAAAACAGTCTCACGAAAGACTATTAACTAGAAGTTAAGCCCTCCAATCTTATTAAATATAAAGAATCCCAACAGAATAAATTTTAAATAAGCACATGTTCAATTCAAGTGCTTAATTTTTATAATTTCGTTGCTTATGTTGACGGTATTGTTAATTTTATGTGTAGTATACATCGCGTGGGGGTACAAGAAAAATTCTTTACGTCTATAAAATGAGTTTATGAGAAAATTGGATTTTTATATTGTATAACATATGTTGTACTAAAAGTTGTTTAATCTAATTACTTGTCATGAAACACATCAAACTGGACCTGAGACAAAGGAATATCTAATTTTTCTATCAAGCTAGACTTAGTGGGTTTTCCTCGTACGCCCACGAGTGATGTAATAACATCAACATAGCCTAATACAGAAATACCATGTTATGAAACTTTATTATTTCACATGTCATTTAAAAAAGTTTTTAATTTTTCGTACGTACTTCGTAAATAATACGAAAATACTATAAACATTGCATTCTTATCAACATAATCTAAGTTTTCGTGCTAAAAGTACTACATTTCCAGTAACTACATTGCCACTATACACACAAAAGCACAACGAAAATTCTTAACACCTTGGTAGCTAACAAGGGAATAAAAATGGCTGATACAACACAACTGGGTGCTTAACAAAAGGTCAAGCTAACACGGTGTTAGCTAACCACCTGTTAGTTTGAAGTTGAAAACAACCGGCCCTAACACTACGTTCTCTCCCCCCCCCCCCAAATTATATATTTTAGGATTATTTTCACAGTATAAAAACGGAGATAATTAATTTTCGTGTTTATGTGAGCATCATTCTGTGGAAAAAAATATATCATTATCTCAACTGGTTGGGGTGAACGAAAACCAATTTTGTGTTTTTTTTTTTACCTCTTCAGTGATCGGATTTCGCAAAATATTACCGTCGCATGTTAAACATTAATGCAGTTATCCAAATTATGGGAAAATCACGACGATAACCCAGAGAGTCAAAGCGTAATCGAAGATTGATTTAAAAACATTCTTCTTTCCTTCACAGTCCTAAGAGTACGGATTTTGAAAATGTCAGAAATCTTTACGAGCTTTTACGTGTTCATTATCAATCCATGAATTTTCACCTCCTTAGGATTCAAATTAAATAAAAAACCTTATAGACAAATAAGGCTATTGTATGGGCGTCTTATTTAAGTGGAAACTTTGACGATAGGCCGTTGTGCTCATAAAATATAGAGGATAATTTTAATATTAGGCAAAATCACGTCCATATCTAACAATTCAGTGAAAATCTATTATATTTCATTAAAATAAGTGCAACTGAACCGCATACTTAATATAATGATTAAATACCCATGTAATCAAGGCGCATCTCAATGAGAGGGAAAACCAAGTAGGCTTAGCACAGTCCTTTCCTCGTTAATGTATTTTACCTGCACACGTTCAGGAACAACATGCCAGGTTTGAGTAGCCGTAAGGCCATAATTAATACAATGTGTACAACCTGTCACTTCAGATAATATTATTTTACGATTGAAAAAAGAAGGGAGTTAAATGTTTAAAATTTTTTAAAGCTAAGCACTGTTATATGTTCTGATACGAAACAATAGTAAAAAAAAAGTATGACGTTGGCGAAAGGCCTACAGTACGTAACGATTAAATTAATGTTAAATTTTGATTCATGGAACACTCAGAACTGAATAAATCTTGTAGAGTGGACTTTTGATCAAATTATTTATTTCTTGTCATAAGAATATAGTGAAAGTGAAAGTAATTAGCTTGGAAACTGGTCACCGTGGTTTCGGCGAATTTCAGTTTTAATTACAAAACTATTATAAAATAGAAATAATCAGTGGCCAAAACCGTGCGGCATCCAAAACAAGGCCGGAATCGAAAAAAAAATGCGATGACGTCGAAGTCATAATTAAGATGACAATTTCTATTTCTGTTTAAACAAAATTGTGAATGTATTACTTACTTTACATGTACTTACCTTTATTTGAAAATTCGTACTTTTTTCAAATACTGGAGAGCTGATACTTTTCAATTAATCAGATAATTATTAAAAACACTACTAACGTTCCGTCACAATACTGTACACAAGTCTTAAATAATTTAAGAAGTCATTGACACCTGAACACTTCTCTTACGATGGGGTTAAGTTGTAAACAAGTGGTTTTGATTACAAATCGATTATATTACTATTTCAGAATTAGTTCTACACGTGTTGCCTACAGTCATTTCTTGCTTCCTTTGAGTGGTTTTTGTCTCATTTTCTCGTGATTAATCATTTAATGTAAGCGTATGACTTCTACGACTTAGCAGAAGTCACTAGCAATTGTGTATTTCCAGCTAAACGCGTCAATATACATAAAAACTCATACAGAATACCAAAGGTAGGATGTAAGAAATTCGTGCAAAATTCTATTAAATTATAGAAAAAAACATAAATGCACTAAATAATGTTATACTTTTGGAAGAAAATTCGTGGAAACTAATATCAGAACAATAGCTAGCGAGGAAGTACGCAAAATACGGGATCTTTGAAACGTTTTTTGCAACGCATACTACTGTAAAGTCATGTATGGATTCCTTTTAGTTAAAAAAAAAAAAAAAAAAACTATTTTGAAATATATGCAATAAAATGAACCAGCAAAACCTCGTAAAACAATAATAAACAATCTAACGTCATAGCGGTTTGGTTACAATAAAGTGCACACTTTTGAAAACCAATTGGCGTGGAAAAATAATAAAAAGTAATTTTATACTGATCTGAGATGTAAACTTTTACAAGTGATATATTCACTTGTTAATCAGGTAGCTTTGTTTGTTTTTAAAAGTGACAGTACGCTATAAAATATAATCAGAAAAGAATAAAGTAATTAGGGATTCAAAAATGCTTACTCTATCCCGAACAACCCATACAAACCCATTACAAGCTGCGCGACCAACCAGAAGACAGCTGCACTGTCATTGGCCGAGCTAGAAGAAGACTTCATTCCAATGTACAACCCTTGATTTACCAGTACATTTTACACTCTTTTATTGTTCCTTGTTAGATCCTTGTCTGTTGGATATTTCCTTTTTTGTATTTTGATTTCCATTATAATAAAAAAATTTCCTATTTTCGAATTATTTGTGGGTTTTCAGCGTTTTAGTATCATTAGTTAGCAATGCCGTATATCCAACTAAACACTTAAGTTTCCTACACAAATAATGTCTCTTTTTTTTAAGTGGAGAAAAAAAATGTATGTACTCTATTGGGAAAATAAGTAGTATGTGTGTGTTCAATACAAAATGAAAACAAATCCACAGACTTGTCACATTTTATTCAAATGTGAGCATATAGAAATATTATTAGGCATTGGTTATAAAATATTTACGGACACTAATAATAACTATGAAATTTGCCACAAATATGATTTTAACACTGAAAAACCCCGTTTTAAATGTAAAAAAAATATATTTGAAAATTTACATAAATCGTTTGTTGAGTGGTAATGTTGCCTCCTTGAGGCTTGTATCGTAAGACAGCTTCACGAAGTGATAGCTGAAGGGTCGTGCGACGAGGTGGAGGTGTCTGTCTGACGACACTGTGGTAGGTTAAGGCTCCCGCCGGCCACGAAACACGCCAAGCCCCGCCTCACTTAATTGTTTCCTCAGAGAGCGGAGGATCGACCTCATCCACCCGCAGCTGCTTCCACGGCTACACAAAGCACTTACGCCCACAGACAAGCAAAATTAAACCCGAGGAGAGGGAAAAAAATTTCGTGTTCGCGGCATCCGGAGCCGAAGAATGCGTAATAAGAATTCATTAAAAAAAAGCGGGTGGAGTAGGAAGGAAGAGAAGCCATGACATAAAACGTTGAATAGGGTAGCGGACAGAGGTGGTATAGGCAAGAGGGGAGGGGGTGATTCTCGTTGGCTGAGGGACGGGACAAAGACTATAGCAGGGAGAGGTGAGGAGAGCAAAATATTAGACTTTATTAGGTCCAGGAATTCCTATTAATTAACCTTGTTCACCAGGAATGGAAGCGCTTCAAAGCTAAGCAATATGTGTAATGGAATTTGAAAAATCTCTTGCAGCGCATTCTCGGGGAAGGTAAAAACTACCCTGAGGTCCTTGCCCCCGCCGACCTCAACCCTCCAACCCTTAGCTCGTCCGGTGTGAGAGGTCTTTGTTCCCGTGAGTATCATTCTCCTACCTGCTTCATTATTCTTAAAACACCGCGCCTCTCTTCATGTTTACACCTATTCTTCCTCCGTCGAGCCAACCCTCTCCTAGATTGCTGTCGTTTGAAATACAAACAACTGTATAGCACTCGCTATTAGCTTTAAGTGGGAGAGTTAGACAATTTTACTGTATTTTCAGTTTTTTAACCATAACATTCATTCAAGTTGTATTATCAAAATTTCCTATCCGTCAAAACATAGGATATATTCTTGGTAAACTGCTTGTTATAAATAATAATGGAATCTTTCATTAATTTGTCATTCAGAATCATTGCAAGAGGTTAGCTTTCAAGAATGCCCTTGCAATGATTCTGCATGACAAATGTCAGGCAGTTTACCAAGAATATATCCTGTGTCTTGTCGAAGAGAAAATTTTGATAATACAGGATGTTTAGAAATGAATATCGGGGTTTCAGAGCTTTATAATATTTATTACATTGAATGTACAGCTAAAAATGGCATGTCAAAAGAAAGAGCAACTCAAACAGTTTTATTTATAGGTAAATTTGATCATGTGCACGCAATGTTTCACCCGCCATCCGCTAGGAAACAGTAATAGCAAAGATAGTGACTAGTGAACAGAAAGCGTTATGCGTTTTACAGTTTGCAAAGACCGAATCTGTAGTTACTGTGCAACGTGCGTTCCGTATTAAGTTCGGTAGTGATCCTCCCAGTAATAAAAACATCCGTAGATGGTAAAGTCAGTTTGAAAAGAGCGGCTGCCTTTGTAAACGGAAGAGTACGGGACGACCAAGAGTTAGTGAAGAGACTGTTAAGCTAGTGAGAGAGTCGTTCACTCTTAGTCCAAAAAATATGTTCGGAACTCTAGTCGTGAATTAGAAGTTCCTGTGTCGACTGTTTGGACAGTTTTAAAGAGACGCTTACAACTGCTGACTTACCGTTTAAAGTTGTTACAGGCTCTGACGGCTACGGACTACGTAGCACATGCTAACTTCGCTACGGATATGTTGTCTGCGAATGAAGATTTTATCGATAATGTTGTCTTTAGCGATGAATCTACCTTTCATCTTACTGGACATGTTAACACTCACAATGTACGGATCTGGGGCTTATAACACCCTCACGAGATAGTACAACTGCAACGAGACTCCCCTAAAATGAATGTTTTTCTTGTGCCGTATCCCTACGGAAAGTTTATGGGTCTTTTTTTTTTTTTTTTTTTTTTTTTTTGTGGACAAACTGTAACCGGTATGAATTACTATGGCTATGGCTCTTCCCTCAGTTGCAAGAAGATGAACCAGAGAACTTCATTTTCCAGCAAGATGGCGCGCTACCTCACTGGCACAACGCAGTACGCGAATGGTTGAACGACACTGTTCCCGACCGCTGGCTTGGCCGCAAGGGGCCTAATGACAGAGCTTGTTTTTCATGGCCTCCAAGTTCACCCGATCTGACGCCACGCGATTTCTACCTTTGGGGCTTCATCAAGGATCAAGTGTATGTGCCTCCACTACCAGCTGACACCCCCCCCTTCCCTTCCAACCGAATTAAGAAACAGGATTGTAGCAGCTGTCGCAACAATTACTGCAGACACACTGCTCAAAGTTTGGGAAGAACTAGGCTGTCAACTTGATGTGTGCCGTGTGACAAATGGTGCTCACAATGAACACTTATAAGCTTCTACATAAAACTCTTTGAGTTGCTCTTTCATGTTACATACCATTTACAGCTGTACGTTTAATGTAATAAATATTATAAAGCTCTGAAACCCCGATATTCATTTGTAAACATTCTGTACAATTTGAATAAACGTTATGCTTAAAAAACTGAAAATATAATAAAGTTGTCTAACACTCCCCTTTAAATCAAGACAATTATTATATCTTCTAATCACATTACGTTACAACTACAGTTTAATTCGCAAACGCTCTTGCTTTATAAATAACATTTAAAGTACGTTTATTTTATTTCGTTATAATACTTTAACGTTTTGTCATAAATGTACTCTTACATTGCCTGGCAAGCCGGGCAGCGAAAGGTTCGAGCTGCTACTAGGCCAGCGTTGGGAAACCACGGAAGATAGCAACTCACCTCACCCCCCTCGTAGTGGCACAATATTGAAGACAAGCACGCCAATATGACGTCTTGTAACCAAGTAAACTAGGTCTTTCGTCCGACAGCACTCATCCGATCAACAACAGTCCAGTTCTCCTCCGGGGCTCGGGGGTCGAGTCCCGGCGGGTGCGTGCTCGTCCATTGATGCCGTCTCCTCACCAATCCAGCTTTCGGTAAGGTCGTCAGATCTAATTATGTGGCAGCAACCCTCAACTTACATAATAGATTAATAATCAGTAATATTGCGCTTCCTTCCTAAATTAATATAATATTTTGTAACCGTCTTTGTATTCAGAGTACCAACACAACCATAACCAACTACAGGCGAGTTTTGTTACAGTACATTACAAATTATCTTTAGGCCTTATGTATAATTTTTAACTTTATTGAAGCAGGCCTCCGTAGGGCTGGTCTACTGTGCGAGAGGTCCTGGGTTCAAATAGCGGCTCTGGCATGGATGTAGTGTTGACCTTCCATACTTATCACCCTCGTCGGCTCTTAAGACCTTGTTTGTGAAAAGTCCCGAAAACTCACTCAACTAACCTTTACTCTATTTAAGTAGTATTTTCTATCAGTCCATTGAAGCCAGAACGTTAGTTAAATATAGCGTATTTGTGTCTCATTGTAAGCAATTACTTAAAAATTACTAGCTGCGATATATTTAAGGTTCGCCTTCACAAGACGCGAAATGAAATTTTCAAGATGATACTTGCTGTAATATAAAACTCTTAAACTGTTATATTAAGCTTCCCGAAATTGAACGTATCATTCATTCATCGAATAACTTTCCAGCAGGGGCGGGAGGGGAACATATTAAAAGTATAATCGAACCCCACATCTCATATCTTGAAGTAGATGCCTGATAAACACTGACAAGACAAAACGAAATTTATATGCTGATAATTTGCCTATATCCGTTGAATTTATTATTGTGTAAACCGAATATTTCATTACTTAAAGTCCGCAAAAATACAATTTATATGGCGCCTAGACTTTATATTACACAAGTAAGAGGACTTGCAAAATCATTGTTATTATTGGGGCCAACTTCAAGGCATTGCATGTATGTAAAAATACGGTAGTAAAATTAAAAATTAAAATATAATTCACAGTCCATTTAGTAATATATGTATTAAAATAGTAAATGTTTACTTTGAGAACCAAGAAACAGTAGAACATTTTAATGTTTAATTAGACGAACCTCTGCTTTTCAGTCTGTACTCTGTAAATATACTAATCATATTTGCTTTATTTTGGAAGTTATTAAAGTTCAGCTACTGAAAAAAGACAAAAAAAACTTTCAAATGATCGTACTTTGGCTACAGACGTAACATTGACAGACTCAAAATATTTTGTTTGGCATAATTTGATGAAGAAGTGTCAAAGTTTATCTGAATGGATTTTATTTCTTCATTAAATGGTCCCAAAACCAATATCTCGAGTTGGACAGCGCTACCCCTGCAGTCAACGAATCCACATTTGACAGTTAATTAATGTTTAATTTTTTTATCTACACAAATTAACAAAACAGTAATAGACCTAAACACAAAATAAAACTGGTTTAAAGCTTTGGTGAGGAAAGCAAGACAATTTGCAAAACACTTGGCTGAAGAATTAAACTTCATGTGTTTTTGTGTATCGCAATGTGCAGAATGCACTGTCCTGCATGAAGCAGACTTTCTGGTCATATTAAAATTTATTTGTATTTCAATTATTGTTCATTTGGCACAGTGACTTTAAAGTGGTGTTGGTATTTCTTTACGTTAATCGTAAGTGCAAATGCTCCTTAAATTGATAAAAACTCAACTGTACTTAAATACTCATTTGCCCAGGAAATATCTTACGCCAAAGCATTTTTAGGAATGTGATGGCTTCCTTTCATTTTACATGACTTAGGCGATACATTACTGACACAACTGTGTTAATCATAGAAATATGGAAGAACTTCAGAGTAAGAGTTTAAACTTAAAAAAAGAAATTATGAGTGAATTCAGAGCTATTCATTTTCTAAAAGCGGCGGAAAAATATATGAAGATAAATTGATACAAACTGACAAAAAGCAAGCCACAGTGTAGATGCTACAAACTTGTAATTTCAGAAATTACATCAACGAAACTGTCAAAAGATTTAAAAATATGTTTTTAGTAGGAGGTATTATGAGAGGATGATAAGATTTCTGATATACAGTAAATGCATTTTTTTTTTATATTATGTGTTGAAAACTACTAATGACTGTTCAAGATAAAGTCAGCAAAGTCAGCACTTCTGAAGACATGCATGGCTATTAATTTTAGTATGTTTATGTTTTTCCGCTAATGTTATTCTAAAAATCACCATACGACTAGTAAACAGAGTTTATGTGTTATGTTATAATGCACGAGATGACTGAAGATAGTTGAGCACCTCGTTGCGCTTAGAGGCGAGGAAACATGTGGTGAGCGAACTAGAGTTAGCCTTTGTGCCCGGGTGCTATTGGGGCTGTGTTTACGATCATTGTACTCTGATATTACAACATTTAAATCAAAGGCACTATTATTATATACATCAGTTTGTAGGCAACATGTGTACCTACGGCTCTATTTTAGCTTTCTTAATAATTCTCTAACAGGAAATATTGAAACACGTATTAAAATTCGTAGAAGTTTGCTGAATTTGTTGTATTTAATTAGAATAATTCACTTCATTTTATATTGAAAATCTAATAAAACGAAAATTTTGTATTCAAATACACTGGTTAGAATTAGAGGAAACAAAAGATTTATGAATGATTCTTTAAGGACGTTTCCTAATATGTGCTTACTTCACTTAAAATACCTTCACTTATTCTAATATAACCACACAGCTGCACTTAGTTTGTCTTGTAAAATCTTTATTGAGATCCTGTAGAACAGTGTACATTTAAATCAGAATTAAGCGCAAAGACATCAAGCAATTGTCTTGATCCAGATGACATCCACGACGTACATTTGACAACGTTCTGAGAGTTGGTAGGATGATATGAAGCTGCACTCAGAGAGAGGATTTGTTGTGCAGAGTAAAATCTGCCTGACGCAAATCAAATAATTAGTTTGTTTATTGCCAAATTAATTATTTTCTAAACCAAAATATCAAATTATTTTCGTACTTTGTTGCGTAAAACTACAGTAATGTGTTTATATAAAGACTTATATTGCTATACATGACTTTTCATTCTGAATCGTCAAAAATGGTAGTACTGAAGTATTGAGTATTGAAACTGTGACCTTCAAATTTAATGTTCACACATTAATACTTACAACTAGACTAAACGTTTATTATTCCCTTCATCCTCGTAGAGCAAATTACATTTACGCACATATATAGGCCTATATAGAGGATGAGTCTGAATAACATTGACAAACGCTTGCAGGTGATTCTTTAGAAAAAAATAAGACGAAAATGTAAGAACCAATTTTCCCCCAAATTGATTATTAAGGAGCAGTGCGCCCCCAAAAGTTGAGTTTTGAAATGATTTAAATATTGTATTTTGTATACTATTAGCGATTGAGAGACAAATAGGCGAATAGTGTTTTGTATAATGGAGATAATTCACCTCGGGAAATGTGGTTGGAAATGTCAACCCCTTTCATTGTGGAAATGGTGGTTGCCACCCTGTGTTTGCATTAAAAACTTATTAACGAACACTTGTAAGAAATTTATTTTATGTATTTACTAAACAGTACGTTAAAAATAACAAAAACAAAAGGTCGTCTTGTCCGAACACTCTCAGGTGAACCATTTGCGAGAAATCCGTGGTGACATTATTCAAAACAGAAAGCACGTGGCCTGACAGGTAAGCAATCCACTACACATGGAACGTGTAACCATTATGAAGGACGGACACTGCATTGCTATTATTTACCAATGTACACGACACTTTACCCGTTAAAATTACAGTTGGCGCTATCTGTGTTACAAAATGAAGTTAATGGGGTATTTTCTCAAATGTCTCAACTCGTATCACGTACACGCTTTATTTCATTAATCATCGGCAGCTGTGCGTCATGGTTATTGGCAGCGTGTCTTTGCTCAGACACGTTTCCCAGTTGACAGAACCAATCTGAAGGCGATTATTATGACACCAAACGTCCTTGATTCACCAGTACAACCCCACGATAAGTAAAAGTTAAAATATCCTTTCACTAACAATGAAGCAGAGCTGCAGATGTGAACATAATTCATTGAAACCAAATGGGGTAAAAATATTTTCGCCATAACATCGTGGTTATACGAAATTGTTGTTATGTAACTAATACAGCGTACGTTAACACAACGCCATGCCTGTTCAATGCATTTGTGGACCTGGCACATGTATTATGTGATTCCACACCTCATTACATCGAGCGTGATGTGTGCTGCTTCCATGGCAAGTGGATAAATTGCAATCATTATGCACATAGCTCGCGGACGGCAACGTTTAGAGGAGTGACGCACGATAAATTACCTACGTATAGTTAGCGTGCTGACCAATAATCCATAACCAATTAGGCTTAAGGCTTCAGCATCACGAAGGTTTATTCAACAACAGGTTGCAACCCTTATTTTTATACAATGTTAAATTGTGATGGCAGCGATGGGAATCGCAGAGGTTGTACATAATCGTCCAATCACACATAGTCATACATGTCACTGTTCCATGTCAAATACTTTCTGCAATGTTTGCAATAAACACAGGTTTATGCTTACACTTCAAGATGGCCCACCACCTTACGAAACCTCGTATACAATACGTTGCACGTTTGATTTGTTTTAATTTTAATAAGGAGTATGCTGCTGGAGATTGTTGGTGTTTTTCTGATCAATACGGACAGTTTACATTTAATTAATAAAATAAAACGTGCCCGTGATGAGAATTGAGATATTTGAAAAACTACCCCCTTAACTTCATTTTGTAACACAGATAGCGCCCAATGTAATTTTAAGGTGTAAAGTGTCGTGTACGTTGGTAAATAATAGTATTACAGTGTCCGTCTTTCATCATAGTTACACGTCCCGCGTGTAGTGAATTGCCTACCTGTCAGGCCACGCGCTTTCTGTTTTGAATAGTGTCACCACGGATTTCTCGCAAACGGTTCACCTGAGAGTGTTTAGTCAAGATGACCTTTTATTGATAGTTAAAATATAAAATTATTCTCTTACAAGTGTTCGTTAATAAGTTTCATGCAAACGCAGGGTGGCAACCCCCATTTCCACAATGAAGGGGGTTGATATTTCCAACCACATTTCCCGAGGTGAATTATCTCCATTATACAAAACACTATTTGCCTATTTGTCACTTAATCGCTAATAGTATCCAAAATACAATATTTAAATCATTTCAAAATTCAACTTTTTGGGGGCGCACAGCTCCCTTAACAACCAATTTCGGGGAAAATTGGTTCAACATTTTCGTCTTATTTTTTCTTAAAGAATCACCTGCCAGCGTTTGTCGGTGTTATTCAGACTCATCCTGTATATGCGTGAATGTGTGTGTACAAGATGTACGGAAATAAATAGCTCAAACTTCTGGAGGTGATTCCTTGTGAAAAAGTAAGTAGACATTATAAAGGACACTTTCAAAACAAGTGAATATTATGGGAGTTATGAACCCTTGTATAGGAATTTAATATAAGTATTTTGTCTAAAAGTAAAAAAAAAAAAAAAAAAACGGTCAGGAGTTAAAGTATTGTCGAGATCTTTAACCTGTAGAAATGTCAGTCTTCAAACATTTCCCTTTAATGAAAATAATAGGGATGGCCACTCTCATATTCCATAAAATTACTTTTCCGTCGATTTGTGTGAAAATTTCGTGTGTTCTATTCGAGCAGCACATCGTAAGGAACAAAACAGGTCCTATTTTGGAAGCTCCTATAATGAACCGTTTAATATGTTGCAATACACGTTTACTTTCTCGGAGAACATCGCTCATGTGCAAACCAATACTTCCTTGGCGGGCGGAAGTACCTATTGTTGCCTACGTACCAGGTGTTGTGTTATCGTCATAGCAACAGTGGTTATCATGTAAAAGATAAAAGAGTACTCCAGAACAATAACGCTGGATATAGGTACCAGAGAACCGTAGGAAATGTTCGGGACCAATTTAAATGAAATTTTTTATTAAATCCATCAGTTGGTTACATTACTGTTTCAGCAGAAATACTCTCCTTCCAATCAGTGAATTAGTGTTTTGGCACTGGTGGTGTGAGGCTGGTATTTTCCCATATTTTCTACATTGAAAAATATGTCAAACGGGTTATAAAACACTATCCTTCTATCTACCTGAAATTGCTAATTCTGTCATTTTGTAAATAATATTTTCATATTTTGTGCATGTAACGGGGGCTTAAAGTACGTAAAAAAATTTAAAGACATTTATTTTCATGAGTAAATTCATAAAACGACAGTAAGTTTAAATGCTAGTATTCCATCTGTGGTGTACTTCAGTTCGTGACTCACAGATCATATCATTTTAGCAAAGGAATATAAAATTACAAAAAAGGAGTAAGATTGTATTTGCAAAACTACTATAAAAATGGCCAAATTTACAACCAAACTAAATTAAATGACACTCCTAATACACTTAACATACATAAACTGTTTGATGAAAAAATTTTGTTTAAGATTTTTTTTTGTAATTACGTTTTGACAATTTATCAAAAAGGGAAATTAAATAAATTTCGATATCAGTGAGAGACAAAGACAAGTAAATTTCTTAATTAATTAATGCTGCGTATTCCTAGTAGCTACCCCTCCTCTAATTTCAAATTAATTCAGTGATTTTATTTTTGTATCAAGTAGTTAAGCTTTATATGCCGCAATTAAAGTATCACATTTTCAGTTTTTAATGACTTATTAACAAATAAAAAAGCAATAATAATAACACTGCATCTTGACTCGCTCTGTACGTGTTGAACATTTATACATATGGTATTGGGTTTTTTTATCGTACGTAGCACATATGTTCTTTAATGTATATATGTGTATATAATATGTACATATACGTATGTAGCCCTACGTATATGTACATATATAAGAATACGTTTATATGTGTGTTTATATATATATATATACCTATATGTATATAAATAAATACATATATATATATATATACATATATGTGTGTACGTTATACAGAATGTTGCAAAATGCCATGTCAATATTCTAGGAAAACGAACAATCCTCACGTGTAGATGAACAAAAAGTGTTATATGAACATAGGTCCAAAAACGCACCGTTCCTGCGCTACAGCTGGCAATACATGACGTATGGTTGATAGCGCGCGGGTAGGATCATGTTGCTGTGGGGCATCATTACAGTAGTACATAGCATGTTACTATGCCACACACTACCCACTAACACACCGACAGTAGGAACAACTGTGACACAACAACATGATCCTGCCAGCGCGCTATCAACCATACGTCACGTATTGCCAACTGTAGCGCAGAGACTGGGCGTTTTTGGACCTATGTTCATATAACACTTTTTGTTCATCTACACGTGAAGATTGTTTCCCTAGAATGTTGACATGGAATTTTGCAACAACCTATATATATAACGGACGTATGAAAATTAATAATGTGTATATATACATATACAAGATGGAATGTAAATCGCGGAAAATAATAAGTAGCAACCACACCTATATTAGTGATAGTAAGACTGTATAACCAGCGTTAAGGCTGTGTTGATGAACAAGTTAAATTAAGATAAATCAACTATAACTCGGAATGGAACCTTGATCTTCTGGATTAAACCCAGATGTATGACGATACATAATCATGGAACAAAGAGGTGTCAACATCCAATCCCACACGTTGGAAACATGAAGTCACCTCTGTAATTAAGCATGCATTTCTCTACCTGTATGCTTGTAGCAAACCAACGTAGTGAACAAAGAACAGAAATGACATAAGGGACACTAAATGTGCACACGTCCAAACACGCTCAGACAAACCGTTTCTGAGATAACAGGCATTCAAAGCCGGCGCGTTATCGCAATGTCGACAGTTAGGCAACCTGTGTGGCACGTACATGGTGACATACTTCCGGGGAACACTAGCGATGTACAGCCATATTACCGAGATGTATGCAACACGCGTGACCACAAGGAACGAGGAGGGGGTACTGGTATGCAGGGACGCAGTCAGAACGTCTTCAGTGGTGTGTATTCAAATTATTGCATTGTGTAAACTCGCTGAAAAGCACAGGAGATGCAATGTGTGCTTAACACGCCACAGTGAGTACACAATATATTTACATTCTATAAAACACTCTTACTTTAAACCTAGCAAGTTTCACAGCAACGTGTGTTTATATTATGTTATATAACACGGCACACCGTCTTCAACGCTTGTAAATGATCGTTGGTTACACGCACCATAACAGCATGCAATCTGGCAATACATTCCTAGATGTTCTCAATAGGTTCACTGTACACTAGATTCTTAAGGAATCCTCACAAGAAGCAGTCTTATGGTATTGAGAACTGGTGACCTTGGTTGAAAGGATACAGGTCCAACACTTCCGATTCACTTCCATGGACAGAAGACTGCGATTTTACAGGTTATAGATATAAGTAACACTTAACATCACCTATAGAATCGTAATTTAACACTTAACAATTTTGATGCTTTTACAAAATACTATTTTTCAAATATTGCTATTGATTTATACTAAATTATAACAAGTTAGGTGTCTGTACAAACCACAGATCCTAAAGTTGATTGTATTTGGTAAGAATTTAAAGTTGTAAAATTATGTCATATTTCCGAACCAATTTTATATTTTCTTCAACTGAATGAAATAGCTTATTGTCAGACGTAACTGGGATGTGCTGTGTTTCATATTTTGTTCTGGTAAAAAAAATGTTTTGTCACTATCCAAACACAAATTTGGTTCAGTGTACTGCGAGATGGTTGGCTGCGGAAGACGTGAGGAGTACTGCTTCCATGTGAATGTGTAACTTGCTACTGAACCATGCTCGCCTCATTGTCCGCCTGGCCGGGCGCTGTGAGTCACGGCGCAAACAGAAAGAGAACACAGGGGAAAACGAGAAACTTCTCAAAAGAATGCAGCCGGATTGAAAATTTGAATACGACCCGCTGGTAGGAGGAGGGGAGGGGCCACGGTGCAGTCGCCTGGTAGACCAGGGGTGAAGGGGCCCGGAGAAGAATAAAACGTGGTGGTTGTTGGCTGCAAGAGGGCGAATGGGTGGAATGAGGTCCTGAGGGGTTGAAAGTAGAGGCAGAAATAACAACAGGGCGTTTGTCTTGTTCCGAGTTGAGGTTTGGAAGGAAATTTGCGAGAACGTGAACAGAATGCCGGAGGGTCTCAGTTCGGAGGGGGAAGGAGATTCTGCGTCTCCCTCCCCTCAACAGCTATCATTAAAGAGAAACCCTTACAACGTTGCCGAGTTTATATCATGCCTTGTGTATGACAACTACGCTTATTGTGATGTATATAAGGCTGGGAAACATTCAAATTGTTCCTGTGATATTAATTTTTAGGTTTCGTTTCTTAAACAATGAATTAATATTTAAGTTAGACAATATAATGACCGTTTATATTCTTACTATAATTGTTTAACAGCTGCTATGCACTACGCTTTCACTGCAAACAAAATAAACTATATATTGTGCATGGAATTGTTAACATGTTGGCAGGGTTTATAGAAATAAACCGCAGAAAATATTGATTGGATAAGTTGTTATTCTGCTATAACGTTACGTATGTAAATATGTGTGCATTTGTCCGTTTATGTACGCATGTATTTATGCAAGCATGAACGCATGCTTGTAATTATGTACGCATACATGAATGTTTGGATATATGTATTTATTGATGTGTATTAATATGTGTGTGCAAGTAATGTGCAGGTATTTATGTATAAGAATGCATGTTATTTTTTGTGTGAAAGTTTCCTACAGTTTTTTTTTTGCTGTGATATGTGTGACATCTCGCTGTTCCGTGTTATAAAAAAAATAGACATAAAAATATACATGTGATGTGTAAAAATGCCTTCAAGTTATACGATATCATTGCAGATTAGCGAACGCACGAGAATAGTCCTGCGTCCACATTAGTCTATTGTTTGTATCAGTCATTCGAGTATCTTAAATATTGAAATGGACTGATTATACAGCAGTGCATCCAAAAAGTATATTGTTGTGATGTTAGGTTTTCCAAATCCCACTATAATTAAACTGAAAGAAAGAAAATGCAAAATGGACGACTGTATTACAAAATAAACCTGTGCATGCCTTGGTAAGGGATTTGTATTAATTCGCGTAGCTACGAAATTATAAACATCCTTCTAAGTACAATCTTGGTATAAAATATAAAATGTATGTTTTCGTATATAGAAAATGTATTGGAAACGCGATAGCTGGAAGGAAGACAATGTAATCGCGGAACTTTGTAGCATACAATTATTTGATGTTTGTTTTGCTAATATACAAGAGGGTTTGGAAATTAAGTGTGGTAAGATAGTTTCTCACACATCCGCAAGATGAGTGTGTCTAATTTTTTTTTTTTTAGGAAATATTTATTCAATACTAAAGATGCTAAACTTCTATAATATTTTCTGTCAAGCTTGCGGTGAGTAAAAAATATTTCGTTACTGTTTTTTTTCTGTGCTGTTCGCTTACTTTCTATAATATTTCATGCTGACTTACAGAGTAGAGATACGGCACATTGCGTGAGGGTTATCCCGTTGAAAAGGAATATCTAGTATTTTTCTTAAGGAGATACCTATTGCAAAAACTTCAAACTTTCCTAATTCATCGCTTATATAAATAACGTCAGTGTTCGCAAGACATAAAAAGTCTCATTGTCATTTAAAGGAAAGCTCTTACTCTTAGTCATAACTTTAGGTATGCCTTTTGGTGCTTGCCTCCCTCCCTCCTCTCCCCCTCCTGTAACTGCTCAGTTTAAATTTAGATTAGTTAAATTTAAAATTCCGAAATGATGTTGGTCGATGAATCAAGGTACGACTTTATTGTGATAGGAATATCCATTTAAAAAATGTGGGGGAGGCCGTGCCTCGCGTCTTGACCCTCCCTTTAGATACTAGTCAGAAATAATGTAATAACATAGTAGTAAAATACACTTTATTTAGGGATAGTTATTAAGAGCTTCTCCATTGTTTATCTGAAACTATATTGAAAATCAGTGTAAAGTGACAGTTATTGCGGGCTCTTTGACATTTAATGTGATTCGTATTACACTTGTATTCTCGGCATGGTGTCATTTGTTTGATTTATGCTTAATTTAGAAGACTTCATATATTATCTGTGTGGTTGCCTTTCTATTAAAATGGATATACGAAAGAAGGAACCTGTAATACAAACTGTGATTCATTCACAACGTCAACATTAACACACAGATAATTTAAATTTGCAAAAGTGGAATCAAAAACATGCAAACATGTCATAGCTATACTTGATTTAATAAGCATAAAAAACTGTGAAAATTAGAAATCGTGGTAAGTGTTAAATGGTCAAACAAGAATAGGGACTCTATAAAAAAATGTGTGGCACAATTTAACCTAATGGAACATAACACTGAAGTATGCTTACAAGCTGACATGTAGTAATATTTTACATTGCTCGTAGACATATTCCCACGCTAACTTGAATTTAGAAACCCTGGCATGACATTTACTTTATGCTACGATTTATTTACCGGGGACTAGGAGCTGGACCAAAACATACGTGGCGCAGGCTCTTGCTTGCTGTTCAGAAAGAAGTTCATGCAGTGCTTACTATTACGTGATCAGAGTCTGTGAGGGGAAAATGGCTGCATAAATGATTTTCTTTTTTTATTATAACTAGTTTGATATTTACTGTAACATCTTCTTTGCTTTTTTTCCTTATTATATGTTTTTCTGTATCATTTAATGCTTCAACTATAATTATCACAGTTTCTATGATATTGATATAAAATGAGACTGCTGTGCTCAAACTTGTGTGATACCTAGTTGGCTATGATTAATTACAGTGATTACGTTTTTCAGGGCTAAGTACACGTAATTACAAAGTTTTTATGTAAGTACATCTATCATTATAAACTGCTAACACCGACTAAATACGTCAAATACCGGTAATATTGTGATATTCATGTGTATATTGATAAATTATCTATGTTGTGTTTTACTTATAGTGTTTTACTTGTAGACTAGTACTAGAAATTCATAAGATTAATTTTATTACTTTTTTTGTTGATCATGTTATAACTAAGCACTTGCAAAACTCACTTTTTTCGTATGTGTTATTATTTTTTTAACAGTGTAAATAGTAGAATGTATGTGATATATAAGGTTCAGTGTAAGAGGAGGCAAAATTGCGTTAACTGCACCAAATGAATACGTTTTATTATTATTATTAAAATAATCGGACTCCTGTATATTCCTTCACAGAATAGTTCGAACTACTCAGTACGTATACCATTAAATAAAAAATCATTTAAAACCTGATCATGCAATGAAATATTTTGGGCTTGAATTACGATAAAATTTGTAACATGCTACTTTTTAAACAACGTTTCGGCTCGGTCCGGTCAGCTATTAAACCACAGCTTGAATAGCCCCGTCAAGTTATACGGCGTGTTTCTAAGACATTGTAATTAACTTCGGCAGGTTACTCATGACTGTAAATGGAAATGTTATGTAAGCAACCTAAGATTTAACTCACTATCAGATTGCAATATATTCGACTGCATAAAACCAGGAACGAGTTTCCACTGCCAATATTTGCGGAGTTGGAAAGCACGGGATTTTTACTTTCTTGACGTCAGCCTTATTGTAAAAAAATTACATTTATTACAAGACGAATTAAAATTGCCTTACACACAGTATGTCTTCATCTAAACTTTTAACTTCCTATGCTTTATTAAATTTTACACTAAGTTCATGTATTGTCTTCTTGTACAGTCAAGATTAGATAGCTGTATTTTTTCCAGTGTCTTGGAATCACACAGCATATGCCAATGTGATCAAGTTCTGTGCGTTGAAGGAAAATTGAAGCTATTCAGTTAGCTGTACGGTGAAGTCTTGTGAGAACAACAAATAACACGCGGCGAATAATAAAAGTTGTCTTAAAGACCAAAGCTTTAATAGTGCTCACTTTTCCCCGAATAATCTATACGTTTGTGGTTTTCCTTATGTTTTTCTTCAATAAAGAATCCGGCAGATTCTCCCTCTTTTTTTTTTGCATCACGCTTGACTTCCGTACGAGCCTTGTCTTGTCCAACTAGACTACCATATATTTGACTGCGAAGCTACGAAAACGGTCACAGAGTGTCATTTTAGAGTTATAACAATACCGGACGCTCCATCATATTGGAAGCATTTATTTGCTTGTAATCCAAATGAGAAGCGATTACAAGATGTTTTACCACTTTGCTTCACACCTCTATGTAGAACATTTCTTTGATACTAATACGAAGTTCCTTAGAGAATAATACACACAGTTTATTATATGTCTTCGATGCAATTATTTATCAATAGGTGAATGGATGGTTTCAATTCTTCTTCACGCTAAAACATATATTTACCCGGTATTGTTATGTAAGATGTTTGATTATAACAAGGAAGTATTACAGGACTGTAAGTTTATTTTCGTGTTGTTTCAAAGGAAAGGAACGGCGATGTATGTATTCACCTACGACATGGTGAGTGTTAACCACAGCATGGCGAGAGACATCCTGTGAAGACGGAAGGAGAATGGTACACAGCTTCTCGAGGCGCCTCGCACTCCGTCTTCACCCCCTAGGGCAGAGTCTCATCGCCTTGGAGTCCTCGCAGGGGAAGGGGCTAATTTATGGACTGGATGTGAGACCATCTCGCGCGCTAGGACAAAGGACCAGAAGGGGGTCGCCTAGGAAATGAGGGGGAAGGATGGTAGCAGCTAGGGGAAGAGGAAGGGTTGGGGGATCAGCACAGAGATTTATCCCAGCTTCTGGCGGGCGCCGCTCGGTTAACCCGCGCTATTTCCGGGCCGCGAACCCCAGACCAGAGAGGATCCCCGCAAGACGCCATCCCCGTACCCTTTCTTCCGCTAACCCCTTCTTGTACGCCGCCCCACCGTGAAGAATGGATTTAATTTCTCTCCGGCAGGCGGTGTACCGTGCCAGGGCAAGGAAGAACAGCCGTGGTAGACAACACTCCCGCATACCTTTGTGTCGCAGAGACACACTCTTGCTGAGGCTGAGCCACGTTCTAGCTACAATATATACATGTCTCTACAAGGCAGTGCTTTTCCTTTGTGATAAATAGATTGTTCAGAACTGAACCGAAATATTTTGGATAGTGAATCGTTGAGTCAAGTGGTGAGAAGATTGTATTGCACTATGTTATTTCGCGGGATCATTTAAACAAAAAGAACCAAATTTTATATTCTGTTACTTCGTCACCTCGGCATTTAAAGTGTGTCAATTTGTTGTTGTAGGTACATTATTTTTGATAAAATAAGAAGTTAACATTCTATATAAGATTTCTAGGTCCACTGGACCGATTGCAACCAAATTGATATTTTGAGAGTGCACCAATCCAATAAAATTATATTTTGACATTGAAGTCAGTCAATTTTTGTACACAAATAAAATCCAACACGTAAGAGAGACATCTGACTGTACAACATATTGAATACGGCGTTGACTAATATAACTGGATAACAATATTTGGTGTTTTTTTAGTTCAACGTCAAATACCACATAAAAAAGTTAAAACCTCTCGCTTGCAAATAAAATAGGAATAACCCCAACGGCAATGACATATTTGTGTGCGTTTTTAAAGGAAGTGGTAGGTACCTGGCTACTAGCGACAATAACACTTTTGGCTTTAATAACGTACCTAATTAAAAGGCCACATTTCATGACGTAGGAAACGTTGCACGCAATCAGATACTAGCCGCCCTTGATTTTATTATGTATGTAAGCAGATGGTACGAACACTTGTATTTTCTATTTAGTGTAGATGATACTAAAAGCTAACATAAAAAAAAGTGTTATCACGAACTTCAAATGCATTGAAATGTGTAGGAATATATGTTCTTGAAACCTATCCCGCATGTGTCAATTGTGCCGATGTTAAAAATAAACCAAAAATTAAATAATATACTTAATGTAATTTTTAAGAGCAGTCCAACAATCATGTAGCTTAAAACGTTTTTTTTCAGACGGCTGTACTTCAACATATACATACCGGATGTATGCGAAAATCAGATAGAAACGTACATTAAACTTTCATGCAGACTGTCCATCAATACAGTTATAGGTCGTTCGGAATAAAGTGAGCACTAAAGATTTAACCTTTGAAACAAATCTCCAGCAGTTACTGCACACAATTCAACATCAATAATAGCTACCTTACAACTTGTATGGTTGGCAGCAATTTGCTGAATGTAGTTCAGTGCATTTTCCTATTTAGATATAACAATACACGAAAAAAAAGAACCAACTGAAATCAACGTATTTGCGTTATGTATCATTAATAAACTTTTTTTTTCAAACGTTTCTACCACAATTCATCTTTCACGCCAGGCATTAAGTGACATGTCCAGGGAGGTTAGACATTCCTCGTTGTTAGCCGTTACGCGCGGAACGATACAAATTGGCTGAAAATAGAACTTTAACAGGGCTTTCGTGAGTGTTCACTTTATCCCGAACAACCTATACATGGTTACCGCTTAAGGGCGTTCAAGTGGGGAAAAATTCATAATTTTATATTTGTATAAAATAGTGTTAGTTTTGTAGACATTACTGAAGAGTACATTTACCTCTAACGAAAAAAAATTAGCTCAGCCAGTTTTCCTGTAATGTCACTTCAAAGTCAAAATTTGCATATTTTTACTTCATACAAAACTTGAAAACCAGTAAATATAATGAAATGGAAAAAATCTCATCAAAACTACACGTCACCGTCTACGGCTTGAAGCATATACAAACCCATTATAAAATATTTTTGTGTTTAAAATAAATTTCTAAAAGTACCAAAATAATTTTCAAATTTTGAAATTTCTTATTTCACATAAATATTTTTTGTAACGGGTTTTAAATGCTACAAGCCATAGACCAGGACATGTGGTTTCGATGTAATTTTTTTCATTTCATTATGTCATCTGGTTTTCAAGTTTTGTATGAAGTAAAAACACGCAAATTTTGACTTTGAAGTGCCATTACGGGAAAACTAGATGAGCAAATTTTTTTCCGTTAGAAGTATGTGTACTCTCAAGTAATGTGTACAAAACTAACACTATTTCATACAAGTATAAAATTATGTTTTTTCCCCACTTGAACAACCTTAAGGGCTTGTTCCTGAGTTTTTTTTTTCAGGCTGGTGACAATAACTAAAATATTGTTTGACCAAAAGCTCTGAAAAAATTTGAGTCAATGTGCAGTCACACGATGCACAAAACTGTGGATGCGTTTTTAAAAATAATGTACCATTCGTCAGCAAAAAAATATTTTGCTTAATTTTTGCTTATTTTCACGACAAAAAAACGTGACAATTTGGGTGACGAAATCTAAAAAACCGTTCAGTATATGTCTACAAAAAAATTCTGCTACAAATTATAACATATAAGTGTCAAATCTGTGGAGCTAAATTTTGATATGGGTATTAGGTAGTAATAAAAAAAATATTTTTCAAAACAGTGCAAAACTCAGTAACAAGGCCTTAAAGTGGAATTACAAGTGGATCGGCAAGAATCATGCACGCTAGTTTAGTGTTTTGGCTCATTGTGGCAATGTGGCATTACATGCGAACTTCAAGGTCACTCTTATAGTTTCGTCACTTCTGAGCCTCTAGTGAGCAAAACCGCTCAACGTACTAGGCGCCATTACGTCAGAGCTATATTTTAAAAGTGTAATTTCAACGACTGATATCTCCCTAACAATTTCAATCAGACTTATGGTAGCATTATACAGTTTTCAAAATTTTCCATAAGAACTCTTCTCATACTCAGAGACCGGAAAAATTCGTGTATTCACTGACGTGTAGGCTAGCTTCCAAGAATGTATTGTACACTCTAACACACAGCAGTTCTTCATTAGCTGCTCGCTGACAGTGATACGAGCCTGCATTTAGTTACATATATATTACTAGGTCAGCGACTTACACGAGGTGTCAGATAAGACAAGGGCCGATTGCGAAAGTGGCACGTACTTACAGTTATTGGATTTCTAGCTTGTGCCTAAAAGAAAACGCGAATATTTCAGGTCTCTACACTGTTAGAAAAAATTTCCGTGAAATAACGGAACAGTACTGGCAAAAAATTATCCAGAAATCTTCGTAAATTAACGGACACTCAGTTTTTCATGATAACGGAACCCTCCGTAAAATAACGGACAATTCGTTTTCCGCTAAAAAAAATTTAGATTTCTTTAATCTACGAGCACTCCATTTTCCAGAAAGATATCAACTTTATAAGAGACAACTTTTGTATTTGACATCCAGGATTCATAGTGATTATTAATACACTTTAAAACTGTACAAACATATTTCTATGAATTTATGGAAAGTTACGGTCAAACATCCGTAAGCTGGCAATGTGGACAACTTTACGTAAACAAAATATTACGAAAGCCACTTCAGTAAAATTACAGTACTTTTTTGAAAATATTTCCGTGAATTTACGGAAATTTTTAACAGTGTACTCATACTATATTAATGGACGGTGTTATGCATCACTAAACTGTGTTCCGTTTGTTACACATGTATAAAATATTGTTCAGCTTTGAATCAGTTAAATATAAAGTGCTTTAATCCAATATCCTCTTATTAAAAATATTCCTCGTAGGACTAAAGTCTTTTTTGTAAGTCTGTGACAAATATGAAAGAGTCTTAGCGTGTTTTACTGTATACAGTTAAGTGCGCATCGTTTGGGAGTCAAAACGGTACATCACCGTAAAGTGTGTATTTTGAAACAGTGAAAGTATTTTAAGTAATTCATTCTTATTTCCGTAAACAACTACCATTCATAGAAATGAATAACCCTTTAGAGACATTGTTCTAAACGGCGACCACCAGACTCAGTACATGCATTGCAGAGGAGTATAAATGTTGCCGCACTGTCTAAAACATTTCCCGCGTTTGTCGGGGTACACAGAGCTGAGTTGACATAGGAACTGCTGATTTTCGCGAAAAGGATTTCGTTCCATTTTGTTAACGTGTCTTACTTGCACACCTGCAGTTCTGCTTCATGTTTACTGGGCAGAGTGCCTTTATAGACTGACTACTCTCAATACACTGAGCCAATTACAGTAAGGTTACTGCAACACTACACGTCTATGATTTGCGAGTATAACTCCACGACTCGTGACATTTAACACGTCCAATCACGGACCGTGTAGCAGATCTGCAGACGTGTACGTAAGACACTTAAGGGCATGGACCCGAGATTCTTCGTATTTAATGTCAATTATTTTATAAAACATAAATGGGAGCCGATATCGTAAAATCGCGTCGTAACTTTGTTATGACTGATTTAAACTGCATACTCTAATTTTGTCGAGTCAGAAGACTGCAAAATAGTTGCTAATTACTTAATTAACGAACTTTACTTTTAATTGATAAATTAGCTATACTGATCATACAGTTTGTCTCGAAAAATTGCATTGCATTGTAAAACCAATTTACAACAAAGTTACGAAGCAATTTTACGATATTGACTCTCGTATGCATTTTGAAAAATAATTCTCTCGTAAGCCGAGAAACACGGGCCCAAGCCCTTAAACAAAGTGGGGCAAAAATCTTTTCGTCAAAACTTCCTGTCTCTACACTCTACTGAGGTCAAGCTGACTTTATTTATTTATGCAACAACGCGGAGCACCTTATATTCCAATACAGGACACTCAACCTGATTGTTGAACAATTTTTGCTAGCGATCCTAGTAAGGAGTAATTGTGATTAGCCTTTCATTCCACCCTGTTTCACATCTATTTGAAGGATACATATCATTGTTACGATTAAAAATTACAAATGAAGTTCTTCAGAGAACAGTATACACATTTTATTTTGTGCCGTGCTTTTCAATTATTTCTCACTACGTGTACGATTTCAATTCTTCGCCATACTAAAACATAAATGTGTCCGATATTGTAGTATAAGTAATTTGTTGGAAGTGCATTCAACTGTTCCTTTAGTAATAATTAGGTTATGGCTAGACAACCCATAGCCACATTATACTCTTCGCTGTCACTCCTATAAGCGCCGATCCAGGCGCCTTAAGAGTGTTCACGTGGCAAAAGTTCAAAATTGTATATTTGCTTTGCATAGTGATAGTTTTATAGACGATACTTGTGACTACATTTTCCACTTGTAGTAATTTGTTAGCTCCCATAGTTTTTTCGTAGCGCCACGTCAAAGTCAGAATTTTCAAGTTACATGAACATACGTATAACAGAACCCAAGTGACTTGTTCGAATGTAATAACTTACACTGAAATAAGATATAATGGGCACTATGCTAAAAGATTTAAAAACACACAACAAAGTCATTGTCATTTTTAAAATTACCATAAATGAGGTAAATGTTCGTCATTTTCGGTTTTTTTAAGTACAAAGTAATTCCATTCTGTGTTTTTAAATCTTTTAGCACAGTTCCCATTATATCTCATTTCAGTGTAAATTATTTCATTCGAGTAAGTTACTTGGTTTTTGCTATACCTGTGTTCCTGTAACTTGCAAATTCTGACTTTAACACGTCGCTATGGGAAAACTATGAGAGCTAAAAAATGTATACAAGTGGAAAATATATACACAAGTAACCGCAATTTTCATCACCATTTTTTTTTATTTTTATTTGTATCATATATATATATTTTTTCTTATTTTAGACAGAAAATGTCAATAAATTTGACTCATGAAATTTTTTTATCTTTCAAATTTTTCGCGTAATGGCTTGTTATAGTCATATTTTGCATGTTTCAGTTTTAACTACACTAAAACCAACTGATAAACCTAACTCAAAAAAATCACAGTGGATAAAGAAATTGCAGGCTACAATGTCATGTTCATAAAAATTAAGAATAAAAATTATTTGTACTTTAAAAAAGTGCTGACACTAAAAATAAAAATTAAAAAAAATCAGTACTTTTTAAATACAAATAATTTTTATTCTTAATTTTATGAGCATAACATTGTAGCCTGCAATGTCTTTATCCACTCTGAATTTTTGAGTTTGGTGTATCAGTTTGTTAGTGTAGTCGTTAAAACGGAAACATGCAAAATACGACTTTAACAAGCCATTACGCGAAAACTATGAGAGATAAAAAAATTTCATAAGAGTCAGATTTAGTCACTTTTTCTGCCTAAAATAATAATAAAAAAAATATCTGGTACAAACAAAAAATTAAAAAAATTGTGATGAAAATTGCGGTAGACCGCGCCCTTAACTCGGCTTTTGATTCATCCCAGAGCGCTTGATTTGGTTACCAAAGTGGACCACTTGGCACTCGTGATCATTATCTGTTTATTTTATTTATTTATTTATCCACGAAGTGTTCGGGAACTGGCCTGTATACAACAGATCCTGTTTAAACAGATAAACCACAAAAATTACATATAGTTGATGTAATATTATTAAACTTAAACCTATAAATTATTGTGAAGTTATAACAGTTTAGTTACATATGGTGACAGTTATTTATATTCATGTTTCATTTATCTTTAACAAACAAAAAAATCCAAAAATTCAGAACTAAACTAAACTTAAAAAAAAAAACTACACTATTAATTTTAAGGCATATTGTCCAGAAAATCAGTCTCACAAGTTGTCATTATTTAGGTTTCTTTTGGTTGCGTCAGCAGAAATTGTTTAAGATTCTTGCTAAAAACTACATCGTTACTAGATCTCAAATCCTCCGGCAGAGCATTCCACTGACTACACGAGAGGTAGCTGAGCTTTTATGTCGTGGAACTTGTGAGTTCGTTTTGAGCCTAGTTTGATATGTGTGCTGTGGTTTGTGTTTATTTACCTTTTCTTACAGATATGATGGCACTTTCTTAGTGAGGATTATTTTTTGTTGACACAAAAAGTGGAATAAGTATCTACGTTCCATATTTAGCCAATTTGATATATTTAAGTAGGGAGTTATGTGATCTCGTAATTTCAGATTGTAGCAGAAGCGAATACAAGAATTCTGAACCTTTTGGATTCTGTGTTGATTTTTTTTTTGTCAAGGCCAACGAATAGACCAGCACAGTAGTTAAAACATGACAATACAAGGGAATCACACAACTGCAATTTCAAGTTTTGTGGCAGGATATTTTTGAATTTTTTAAAAGTGTTTTAGCTTATAATCAGCTGTTCGCATTAACTTAAAAGTGTTCTCAGACCAATCCAGAGTAGATGTGAAAACAATACCTAAATTTATATACTCGTTACAAGTTGGAACTACTGAGCCATCAATTAAAATTGGTTGAGTGCTGTGGCTTTTTTGTAGATTGGTTTGGATTCAATAATTATAAACGAGCATTTAAGGCGATTTAGCTTAAGATTGTTCCCATTACACCAATATACTATCCGCGAGAGATCTTCGTTAATATCTGTTATTGCTACCGATACGCTTTCAGGCCTGCATGGGAGAAGTAACTGTAAATAATTATCCGGATTCATCCTCGAGCAAGTTGTGGTTCTTCCCATTTAAAAGTTGAGAATAGGTTGAGGACATTTCAGCCCTAAGCGTTAGAGATGATGGTATATCACGAACATTTTTTGTGTCAAAATATGTTAGAGATGATCGTATATCACGAACAATTTTTGTGTCAAAATAGCCTCGAAAATATTGCAGATTCTTGCAGCATGTACGATTGGGTGATATACATCTGAAACAACTGCAAACCAATGACAGGCATCAAATATTAGAACAGTGGGATTCTTATTGGCTCAGTGAAATAGGGTAATAGATCCACGTACAAGAAAAAGCCAGTAATTTTTTGGTAAGCCTAATGTACGCTGAAACCCAGCAAACATTGAAGATTTCCCGCGATAAATCATAATCTCTAACCATTGTGTTTACCGTATGAGAATATTTCCTTCCTCGCAAAGAAAGCAACCAAAATCTTAAGGAGTTCCATGAGAAGAGAAGTAGATGACTCAGGCATAGAGATGAGGGAGATACCTACTCCAGAAAATCAAGTATGATAAATATCTGTCCGTCTAAATGCCTCACATCCATCGCCGTAGATCATAAGCCACTCTCCATCAATTAATGTAAGTTTGTCTTATCTCTGGTTGTACAATCACGAATGCAGTTATGACTACACAAAGCGGTTCGTCTTCCATTTTAATAGGGTTTCGTACCGTTTACGAACAATATTTCCATGTTTTTAAATTCTCAATTTTTAATATACTATTTCTCTAGTGAAAATACACTACGTGAATCCGCCTTCGGGCAGGATCACATTGTGTATGAGAGAAGGATGGGGTGAATATTGGACCAGCTGATCGACTAGCCTGTCGCCCGCCCAGCTTGAATAATTGATAAGGTGATGGTGATAAGTGTGGAGCAGCGACGGAATTGGTGAGGCGGGGAAAAGGGAGTTCCCCGAGAAAACCTGCTGACAACGGCGTCTGCTAGGTTCCCGCATGCGAAAAATTCGGGAGAGGACCCGCCGGGGATCGAACCCGGACCACTTAAGTGAGAGGCGGTAGGTCTGACCACTCGACAACCGCGGCCCCTTATGCTTAAAAATTTTGGCGGCACCTGTATTTCTGTATATATCTCACATGTATTCAATAACAATGAATTCAAGCTTTAACCTTTTGTTGTGTGGTAGAGATACGAATTATCTGACTGATCACAATACTGTGACTTGGCACATAATGATAAATTTTAAAATACTTGTATAGTTTAACACATGTTGTGGGTTTATTGCTATAACTAGATAACTGTTTTTGTCACACACACAGTCATTTGTTGATAAGCAAATTTGTGGACCTACTAGACTCCTTATTATCTCATTTATAAATATTTAAACACGTTAATAGGGGCAATCATAAGGGTAGTGTATAAATCTTCAGATAACTTAAAGTTGGAAAAATTAAGTTACCTAGTACTTGCACTAACCTCACGAATTGCCTAGTTATAAACAATGCATTTTAATGCTAAACACTAGCATTAGACAGCATAAAGTAAAGTAATGAGGTTTATTTTTGACTTGCACTGTTGAAACTATAAGTTTTCTTTCCTCGGCCTTCATGCGGACATGTTCCAGAACTTAAAGAGTCAGACTCCCTCATACGTGTTGATTTATTGGTTTTCCTTTCCTATTTTTGTGTCACGGCCGAAAATTCCTGAAGTACCACCATGGAAACATAGCTATTGATCTTACCTTTCAGTGGACGTATGATAATTGTACTAGGAACTCGTAATTTGGTTTTTATAAATTAAAAAAAAAAGATAAATTTTGTTATCCTACACAAAAAAAAGACATAAATACGAGTTTCTTGTTAACTTCTTAAACGTATACGAAAAGATGAGATCGGCTGTTTCCACTGTAGTACATTTAGAAATTTCGGTTGTGAATTACAAATAGACAAGGAAAATCCATAAATTAACATGTAAGAAGGAGACTGACTCCGTGCGATAGGTTTCGACAAGATGGCATCGTTATAACGGTGGCGACACAGGAGATTGTAAAGAAACAACTACGGCTTACGTGTGAAGTGACTGTATGGTCTGAAATGTTTTTAGCTGTAACGCTAAATTGCAGAATCCGTAACAAGCTGTATTCGCAGCAACGCAGTCGAAATAAATCTACTAGGAGACACGAAATGAATTATAACTTGATAACTGGATTTCGTTTCTTGAACATACTCCATTGCGAAATAAATGACTGTCAAAGAAAAGTAATATATAGACATAAATAAGCAGAGTATGCTTTACTCAACAGGATACATACACAACATAAAATTCCGAAAAATGGAAACGGGTCAAATAAAACAAGGAACAAACAGAAAAATATGTAAATATTAAATAGAAAAAAATAAAAAAGAAGCCCAAGTTAAATTGCGACACAACGATGAGACGTTACAAAACACGGTAGTTTTCCAGACAGACAGTATAACGACGTTTCGGGAACTGGAATCTGTTCCCGTCATCAGGTAGACACAGGGTTCAGGAACACGAGTGCGACCATGGGTATCCGGGAATCAAACCCCGTGGGAGACGGATGCTCTAGCCACTACGCCAACAACCCTCACATTCCTTTTACGAAACGTTGCTTGGTAGTCGTTCAGTGTGAAGTGCAAATCCCTTCTGTTCCAGGACCAACAAAAGTGAAAGCTCTCTTCAGTAAATTAAATTCTCCTTCTCTTGTTTTATTATTAACTAGATATATTGGATTCGTTAGTATATATACCCAAACTGACAATAATATTTGTTGTATGTCATGTTTAATCTTTGTTATTAATATATGTGTCGTTGAATACAAATAAGGTACCAATTGTAAAACTGCATTGAGCTGAACTTGGTCACTAATAAATAAATAAATAAACTGCATGCAGCCAAAACTACTTGCAGTGTCATCAAACCTTTTTCCAAGTTACAAAACTCCAGTAAATTTTTAATGACATTATCTGAATTAACTGTACATTTTTTTTTGTACTTTTACAAATAAAATCCTTGGGAACCCAGTTGCCAAAGAAATTCCTTGTAAAACAACAATAGTTGTCCTTGTAATAAAATACAAAGTACATTATTGTAAAATTACAAGGATTAGCCTTGTAGCTGTACTTTCAACAAGGAATCAAATAAATTTATATATTCATTGTACTTCATAAATAACTCTGAACCTATATTTCAAATAACTTTAAGGACGTGTACATGAAATTATTAAAAAAAAAAAAAAAAAAAATATATATATATATATATATATATATATATATATATATATATAACACCTCGGGAGGTGCTAAGTATAGAGCCGCTCTCCCCAGGTTTAGAATTCACGCATTTTACCACTTTTTTAATGTTTGGTGCAGTGGCGAGGCGGTAGCTGCCGCATCAACACTGCACCGAACTCTCCCCCCTTTAATGTGACTTATTTATGCACCCCGAGTAAATGTCCCGAGACAATTGTAGAGAGACAATGTTTTGAGACGAATTGGACAAACACTAATTTGACACCCAGCCAGACCTGGGAATCGAACCCAGAACTCCTCGTATCTAAGTCGGTCGCTCAACCAACTGAGCTACGGGGGGTCGGCTCTAGACCACTGTGACTTCTATGTAACTTAGTATTTATTTATTTGAATATATTCAGTGTACAGTTCAGTAATAATTCTTTCTTTTAAAGAACGCAATTAATTTAAACATTAATTTTATTTCAGAAAAATACTTTTCAGAGGTTGCGATATTTTCATCAGTAATTTCCGGTGGACCTGCGATTTTTGTAGGCTACACATTTTTTCTAATTTTTTTTTGCAAACAAAATCTTTTTAACGTAATAAACTACAGTTTTACGAGGAAAATTTTTCAACATTTTCAAAAGTTTGTACAAGTACGAAGAAGTGCCTTGTCATTTTTACAAAATAATTTACAGTGCAGGAACTGTCAGTATAGGTACATTGAATTCCTTTGTAGTATTACAAAATTTACCTTTGTACTATTACGAGGATTTGTAAAAGTACGAAGAAAATCATTGTAAATTTTACAAAACTTTTTTGAAGTGTAGTTATTTCAATCGCCAGGAACACGAATAAACCATATCATATTTTCAGGCAGATGTTCAGGATGATGGCCAAGCAGTTAATGTGCGGAAGAATCCGTCCTCTTGTAGCAACTTGAGTGCCCTCAGGCTATAAATATATTTTACTTTTAAAATCAATCTCTTTCTTTCTCACAGATGTCTGAGCGCAGCCTTACAAACAGTCTTACGCTAAAAGTTGCATGCCCTTGCCGCTAACTGATACAGTTTTCTTTAATAAACTACGAAGGAAATGTAAAATTTGAAAAAATTACAGTCACGTTTGCTCTTGCATAAAAGAAACCGTAACACATTTATTACAATCAACTTAGTCAAGTGCTGATTATTGTTAAACCATTTTTGTATAAATTAAATATGTTTTATTAATAGGCAATAATTTGAATTACTTAAATAAGCTTACCCTTATTTATATCGTTTATCAGTATATCATAATCGCAATTATATAGTTATCTACGAAATTACGAACTTGCAGTCTTATTTATTCACGACACTGAGCAAGAATCCTTGTAGTAATCTCACATTTATAACTTTTAAATGTACCTATTGAAAGGGACTTTTGCAATAACTTTTTCAATGAAACAGTGATTCGAGACCCAAAAATGTATCCAGAACAACCACATTCCGGATAGATTCGAAGGTCCTCTTTACAATCTGTCTACAGCAACTTGATTATAGGCAACTGCTTCAATAAGTGGTAAGTTGTTCACATACACAGTCTTGCTTAATCAATATGACCACGATTTTGTCGCGAAAAGGTTTTTGCCCCACTTCGTTTCACTGCCTCACGTGCACGTCGATAGCTCTGCTTCATGGTTACCGGGAGCGTGTTTTTGTTCAGACGTTTTCTCATTTGACTGCAGTAATCAGAATAGGGTTATTGTGAGTCTCTACGTCTATAATTTGACGGGGCAAGTGAGAGTACAATCATCTGAACACAGACGATGTAGCATAGCTGCAGTTGTGCACATAACGCATTGAAACCAAATGCTGCAAACGTTTTTTTTTGTCACCATAAACTCGTGGCTCTACCAATCGATATTTTAATATGAAGTTTGTAACATAGCGTTTGCTATGTTAAAGGCTTTAGTAAATTTTCATTGTGTTTGTTGGTATGCTTGCTTCCAAGACATACAGCGGTGATGTCTTTGGCTTAAAGTATTCATGTTATAAATTATTTTTTTATTTAGTATAATCTATGTATTAAATGAGTGTTTGTTCTTTGCACTTTGCATCAGAGCTTCCATGACCCGCCTTGAATTTTGTGATATTTTATAATTTTGTACATAGATCATGGACGTGACCAGAGATAGTATCGATTTACAGTGAGGTTGTCTGTTAGGAGGGTTACGGCAGGTGTGCCTAGTAGGAGTGACAAAGGAGAGTCGAGTAGTTTGAAGGAAGGATTAAATTTTTTTATGGAAATTAGGAACGTTCTTGACATTGGTTGGAGTATGAAGATTTTTTTTGGCTCGCTCCAGAAATGTGGAAATCTGGATATTCATATTATGTCTACTAATAGTAACGTTCGGTAGAAGTATATTGAGCCAACTACAGGAGACGAAAAACGTTTTGTGCTGTGAGGACGTTTTTTTATGCTTCCAGAGAGTGACGCAGGGAACTGTTTAGCTATGGTGGCTTATACTCCTTTGTCTACATACTAATGGTGAGATAAACTTACTTAGCCTTCGACTACGCCCTTTTAGTAACTTGCTAAATCGTAACTTTATTAGAGAACTTGAAATGTTGCCTTCTCGTTGCTAATAACTATCTTAGTACAATTAATTTCTCGTGGAGGAACCCATCACGACCCAGCCGGAGCAACTCCTAGAATTGAGAAATTAAGCGTGGATGAAGACAGTATTTGTATTATTGACTC
>PNEQ01106323.1:0-53514 GCA_003012365.1 Medauroidea extradentata
TCGGCGGTGTATCGCGCGACAACGTCTTCCACGACTTCCTCTATGTGTTCCATTATTACTTTTTTGTCCACCATTTTATACCGACTCGTCCAAATCTTACTGCGAACAAGCAGTAGGTCAACAATTTGTTGTCCTCTTTGTTTCTACTAGCACTATTAAAGCTGTCGGTCTTCCGGCGTGGCTTTGTTTCGTCTACTAGCTAAGACTGACTTTCTCTCACAATATAGATTTGAGGCAGCCACATTGGGCAGGCATTTTCTTACTGCCAGTAACATATAAAGTGCGGAGAGTATTATACGTAACTTCACCTCTCTCACTCATACACCAGACATGAGCTTATTGGGCTCGCAATACTATAATGGGAAATGTCAGTCCTTGCCCAGTCTACAAAATTATAATATTTCTAAGAAACAAAGTAGCACATGGAAGTTTACTTTCAGGAACTTTATATTGTTTAAATTGCATACAGTAGTCAACAGTTCCTATTAGTAAGAGCTTCCATGAACCTGCCAGGAAACAAACTATGATAGAAAGCAGGGTAAATTAAATTACAATAGAATAAGGTGTGAAGGATGAAGGTGACCAGAGTTAATTACGTTGCCGCCTGACTGCGTGTATTACTACAAATTCCATGGTATTGTAACTTTAGCAAAGTCAATAATACAAATACTGTCTTCATCCACGCTTAATTTCTCAATTCTAGGAGTTGCTCCGGCTGGGTCGTGATGGGTCCTCCACGAGAAATTAATTGTACTAAGATAGTTATTAGCAACGAGAAGGCAACATTTCAATTTCTCTAATAAAGTTACGATTCAGAAAGTTTCTAAAAGGGCGTAGTCGAAGGCTGAGCAAGTTTATCTCACCATTAGTATGTAGACAAAGGAGTATAAGCCACCATAGCTAAACAGTTCCCTGCATCACTCTCTGGAAGCATAAAGAAAACGTCGTCACCGCACAAAACGTTTTCGTCTCCTGTAGTTGGCTCAATATACTTCTACCGAACGTTACTATTAGTAGACATAATATGAATATCCAGATTTCCACATTTCTGGAGCGAGCCAAAAAAAAAATCTTCATACTTCAACCAATGTCAAGAACGTTCCTAATTTCCATAAAAATTTTTAATCCTTCCTCAAACTACTCGACTCTCCTTTGTCACTCCTGCTAGGCACACCTGCCGTAACCCTCCCAACAGACAACCTCACTGTAAATCGATACTATATCTGGTCACATCCATGATCTATGTACAAAAATTATAAAATATCACAAAATTCAAGGCGGGTCATGGAAGCTCTGGTGCAAAGTGCAAAGAACAAACACTCATTTAATACATAGATTATACTAAATAAACAAAAATAATTAATAACATGAATACTTTAAGCCAAAGACATCACCGCTGTATGCCTTGGAAGCAAGCATATCAACAAAACAATGAAAATTTACTAAAGCCTTTAACATAGCAAACACTATGTTACAGCATGCATAATTTTTTTCTTCTGGTCCCTTGAAAAACGATCCATAGAGTTTCTACTATATGTACAACTGTAAACGTTAACTAGTTTAAAAAATAATTGTGCTCATAGCTGCCGACTTCTACTATTCTACCTACCTACCTACCTGCCCTATTGTACAATTTATGTAAGTTATTATACAGTTTCAAAGCTTTTTCTAGTTTTTTCCGTTTGGTCTATATATATAGTATAACAAGAAATCTGGTATTGGAATTTGCATTACTTCTGTATTGAACATGTGGTATGTACATCATACTCAACTGACATACAGTGTCGTAGATAATAAAGAAAACTGTAATACTGTAGTTTCGGGAACTAGCGTCCTTCATTTATAGCCATATTGTACCATATTTTTCACTACAAGGTACAGTATTGTATTATTCAGTCATCGTACGAACCTAACCCTAACATTTCCGAACATACCTAATTGATGGTAGTTGCTTGCTTGGCTAAATGGCGGCTGTGACTTGTGCAAAACAATTCGTATGACTGTTTTAATTTGAAATGTCTTTATTGTTTACATGTAGTCGTTGCTCAAAATCGTGCAGCAAACCGTGCAATGTGAAAGGAACCATTGTTAAGATCTTATTTTTCCAGCAAAGGTGGAAGTGCACAACGTCGTAGTTGGGTGGTGTTTTTTTAAACATGGTTTTTGCCAAGCTTAATTTTATCATGTTATTATTGTGGCGGGGATATTTTAGTGTGGATGCTTGCTGTATAGACTGTCGCGTATTTAACAGCCGTAAAACGTAATTATTTAAAAATATTTTGTTTGGGAAATACAGCATTGCAGTTTTTACAATTCAATTTTATACATTCACCAAACCATGTGGGTGTTTAGAACTGTTTATAATTAAACGTAAGTGGTATTAATAATATACGTGATTTAACAGTCTCATATCTGCAGGCTCAACGATGTAATATTTATTTTTCAATTCCATGGTATTTGCAGTGTCGGAGAATGGCTGTTTGCAGAAACCAAAACAACCAATTAGGTTTGTTCAGATTTTTTATGGATGGTAAAATTATAAGCAGAATTTTTGTTGGTATAACATTGTAGGCCTACAGTATAATACATGGCGAGCGACCGGGAAAAGTTAGGGAATTTAAGACGTCTGGAGAAGTCTGGGAATTGTCTAAAAAACCTGGAATTTCAAAATTTGGTAAACAAACATTTCCGCGAACACAGCGTACCATTTTATTGGTACATTTACCAATTCTCTAGTTCCATAACATGTTTTCGTACCAATATTGTAGTTGTGTGGAACAATGGCTTTAACGCGTGGTACAAGTTTTTCGTCTCCAATACGATTTTTTGGCGTTTTGTAACAGAATTTTCAGTGGTTCCCGCCAGACCAATGGTTTCTCTGACAATGTGTTGTGATGTTTTCATTCAAGTTTCCACAGTGGTAAATAATTACTCTCGCGTGGTGTTTCTTGCGTACTGTTTGCAAAATGCTGTAAATTTTAATGAATTTTTAGTTAATAATGTAGGTTTCAAACAGTTGTGTTTTTCCCCAAGAGTTCGTAGTAGGATTTTAAGGCGTGGACTTGGCAACATAGGATCCTCAGTTTGCTTTTTTTACCATGCGGCATGCTGATGCATTCATTAATAGTTGTTTATTGTTTAATTGGCATGGCGCGAATATTTTTTCTATGGTTCGTGCGAGTATTAATATCGATCATTTCTGAAGTCCATGGATTTACATTTAAATTGTATTTTACCTACCGTACCGCATAATGGAGGAACACGCATAATCTTTTTGGCTCGTGTAGTGACAAAGGTGTGTTAAAAAGTTACAGCATAATGTGATCTCCTGTGTGTTTATGAAAGCGATTAAGTGCATTAAATTTATCTGGAAATGTATGTTCAATGAGTGTTATTTCCACAACGTAATTAATTTAGGGAAAACATTAATCACAGGAAGAAACATACTATTGGTTAACCGATCCTACTAATCTTAAATGAATCGCAAAGATCCTGGTGATAACTCTGCCAGGTGCAATTCGTGCAATGTTAATTTTCCTTTAAGGGCGCGGTTCACCTAAGTTCTCAACATCTTTATTTATTTTTATATTTGTACCAGATTTTTTCTTATTTTAGACATAAATTGTGATTAAATCTTCCTCTTAGGAAACTTTTGTATCATAGTTTTTTCGTAATGAGTCATAAGCGTTAAAATTTGCACTTTACGGTTTTAAGTATGCCACTAAAACCAACTGACATACCAAACCGACAAAATCCACAGTGTATAACAATGTTGTCGGCTATTATTTGACATATATAAAAACAAAAATTAAAATACTTTTGTATTTAATAAAAAATGCTATATTTTGAAATGAAAATTAAAAAAATATAAACATTTTTAGAAATGCAAAAAAAAATTGTTGTACGTATATGTCAAATCATAGCCTACAACATCGTTATATAGTGTGAATTTATTAAGTTTGGTATGTCAGTTGGTTTTATTGGCGTACTTAAAACCGTTAAGTTCAAATTTTTAACGTTTACGACTAATTAAGCAAAAACTATGAGATACTAATATTTCCTAAGAGGAAGATTTAAACACAATTTATGTATAAAATAAGAAAAAAAAATTCTGGTACAAATATAAAAATAAAAACGTTGAAAACTTAGGTGAACTGCGCCCTTAAGCAACCAAGGCCGGCGTTCCGTTATGAGCCACATTGAAGGCAGAAAACCCTAAGTAGGCTGGGAGTTTAAACTGTGAATGAAGTTGGGTTAGGTTATGTTAGTTTAAATTAAATTAGGTTACAAACATTAAATTAGGTCAGGTTAGGTTCCCTAACCTAAATTAGGCAACCTAAGAAAATATTTTATGTAAGGCTTTTGCAGACTTTAGAAGTAATCTTACATAAAGAATTTGCTACCTAACCTAACAAAATTTTTTTTTACGTAGCACTACTTATGACGTCCCCAAAAACATTTTTTGTAAATAAACTATATGTCTAAAAACAATAGTTTTGCCGGTACACTATGAGTAACGATTCTTAATATTTACACAAAAATAATTTTATACAGCCTGGTTAATTTTATTGATACAGTATTTTGTTGGTCAGAGAAATAAGAGCAGCTGACCTGGAAAAGTCAGCGAATTTTTTTTTTTTACAGGTTTTGCTAGCCACTCTGATTCTGTAAGTGCCCTGTTAAGTTTGTTTTCTTTATAGGGAGACTACCGATATAATATTAGCCATGAACACAATACATGAATAGTCAAAATTTTCAGCTAATTTAATGATGTATGATTAACTATTCAGCTTGTTCTAAATTTATTTTGTATGCAACACTTTTGACATGTTAACAGTGTAGTATTTTATTTTTAAAATAAATAGCTAAAGAGGTTTAGTTGGAGGACATTTAAATGCTGTGACTTGTTTACGCACAATTTTACTCATTTTAAAAATTGTACTACAGGTTCACAATCTTTTATCCGAAATCCTCGGGACTGGGAGCTTTTGAAATTCATTATTTTTCGGATTTCGGAATAAATGAATAATTTTTGACAACACTTTGTGCAGTCTGGTTTTTAGGGTTCTTGGCAAATATATTTATTAATGGTAAATAAATACAGCGGATTCTCGAGCCTCCGCTTTCTGGTTGACCAAAAGAATGTAAAGTGCAGAAAAATTAAAGCTGTCTCGTAAAACAAACTTTATACATAACCTAAACTTGCATGTTTGTCGGAAACTAACGACCAAAATAAGTATTTAAAAATAATTTATTAAAATATAAATACTTCATTTCCTTGAGAAAAAATCCAACTTGCAAAACAGTAGAGATCAGCTACAATAATCACACTCGCTAAAATTTCGCCACGAGTAACGCTAGCTGTATTTAAAAATTTTGTTACAAAAGGCATCATAATACCATAGAACATATGAAGCAAGGTCATAGATTAAGATACATTTCTCATAACTGCCAACCTAAAGAATGCTGAATATTTTTTCATTGCAGCCAACTTATAAAAGCAGTAAACATAAGATAAGAATAAGAACAACATTGTATGCTGTCACATTGTAGTCAACTTACGATACTATCGATTGTAACAGATTTAAATTATCGTTTGCCTTTTTAAGTTTGCCAAGTGTGAAAAAAAGAATGATGCGCGCAATCTTTGCCGAAAGTACGTATTTGTTTTGAATGGACGAGCCATGTGACTCGAACTCATAAGTTTTTGTGGAAACAAAAATTTCAGATTTAAGAATTTTGAATAAAGGATTGTGCACCTGTATTTCTGAATCATGAGGTTGGCAGCTATGCTGTGCAGATTGTTCAGATTTAATAAGGCGAATGTAGACTTTATTTCTAATGTTTAAATTAATTGCTTAAAAGTTGTGTGTATATTTCATGATAGTCATATGAGTACTCATCATTCTGTGATTGGTGTTAGTTCTTTTTCTTTTTTACAGGGGACTCATCACGTACTTTGGAAAATAATGTACCATATTCACCAGCACTGGTATCATCAAGCATTTCTTCAAATGTCCCCCGGTACTTCCAGGCATTTCTTCAAGTAATCTGCTTATTGGAAATCCAATTAGAGAGCCATCTTCTACACTGCGTGTCTCTCAGCCTTTTCCTTGGCACTTGATTCCAGAAGGTGTGGTTAAGGCATGTGATAATGGACTCGAGCCTAAAGTCTTTGACAGACAGACAATGGTGCAGAATATGGCCAATTACATCATAAATGATCTGAAATCATATTCCCTAAAGAATGCGAAAAGTGTAGCAGCAACCATTGTTTCCAGATGGCCCACTTCTTTTGCAATTAAGACAATAAGTGGTGTACCATGTTCGGACGGTGTCAAACAGTTGCAGTACTCTTCATATGACAGAATTAATTATCTCAAACCAAAGGAGCTCAAAAACAAAAGAAAACAAGTTCATGAAAGCAGATGTGAGGATGAGGAGGAGGAGCAGCAAGCAGGAGATACACATATACAATGTTGATCGTTACGATAGGTTTGTGTGTGCCTCATTCGAACCTGTGCTTCCAAAACAAGAAAGTGCTGAAAGCCAGGAGGAAAAAAAGACAGCTCTAATGAAAGGTCATGACAGTTCAGATTTATCTAGCTGTAGAGTCTCGCAGCTTATGAAAGAGACCTATCCTTCACAGAGGACTGCCATTAATCATAGGCCTGTCACGAGGAGTTTGAAGACGGTTCTGATTGAATGGCCTTACCTGAGGGAACCTGAGCACTATTTTGAGCATGCTTCTGTTCTTTTAGGGAAGGATGTTGTAAGGGAATGGAATACGAATCTGGAAACAAAAGGCCCACAAATTTTGCCGTACATTATGAAGTGGGTTGAAAATAAAAAGCCCTCCATCGACAAAACCAAAAATGCAGACCGCATTAATTCCATGATTGATATCATTGAGGAGTCAACTGCAGCTGTAGTTAATTTAAGATGTGATGTGCCTAAACTTCTTGCTGCAATACCTCTGTTGATAGAGTTTTTTGGAAACAAGAAAGATGCAGTATTCAGGATTAAAAAGGTAATATTTCATTTGTAGATTCTTTATTAATACATTTAGGCTACGGTGAAATCTCATTACATAGTACATGAAAGGAACTTTATATTTGCTCTAACACTGAAAATACTCTGTACTGAACAGGTTTTAAAGATCAAATTCTCAGTAGGGGTTTAAATAGATGTATTTCATAATCAAAACTGGGTTAAACTAAAGTATTTTGTAATGAGATTTCATTGTGTTTATATATATATATATATATATATATATATATATATATATATATATATATATATATATATATATATATATATATATGTATATATATATTCATAATATGCATGCATGGAATATTAATTAGTGGTTTTGCTCAAATTGCCAAAGAATAACTACTGCATTGTGAACCTGCGGAGAATGCTTGTTTTTCATGATGCTGGTGTTGGAGGATTGCTAAAGTCGCAAAATAGCAAATTTTGTTATTTTAAGAATGACATTACAGTCACTGTCTTTTCAGATAACCTTCCCCTTAACAATTTTTCTAAGAACATGTTGATGAATTAGGACCTTGTTCACAATTTAAATTTGACAGTCCTACTTGGCAAATGAGGCTTGTAATATTGAGAGTATGTAAATGATAGTTAAAGAAATTTTATGAATGAAATTAATATTTATATAACGTTACATACTTACTGTTTTAATACTTTTATACTTACTTTTTACTGTAGTTCTTGTTTATTTTCATAACCCCAATATCAATTAACAGTGCAAAAAAATTATTTTTGCAGCAGTTTTGAAACTATATGTATATCAGTATGTTCTTGACTCCTATGACCTACAACTAGAGCTTAAAAAATTGGAAATAAAGTTTAGAATTGAGGAATGCAAAACGGTACTTACTGTGAAATTATTAATGTGCAGAAGTTATAAAATCAGAACATTATAAATGTAATACTATATTTGTAGCTTGTTGAATTACTATCAAAATTTGTATTACAGGAGCCTGCTTCAGATGAAGATGAAGCTACATTAGGAGATGTGGATCAGCCTATTCTGATCATTAGAGGTGAGCTGGTTTCAATGATTTCTACTCATTATTAGTGGATATTGTGTTTTGCATGTTGCATTCTTAAAACAGGCTCTTTCTTTAATCATGATTTCAAGTTAAAGATGTTTTCTGATTTGTTAGGGTTATATAAATTTTTTTCTGGTGGTAGGGCACAGTGGCACCTTCGTGTGAAATCATAGCATTGGTTACATGGTTCTTGATATTCTTGGTACCATGTTATATTCTAAACACCTTCCATTTCAAAGCATTTTACAATGTGTGGTTGTGAAAGGTTAACTTTTTGTTTTGTATTTTTACATTGTTTTGAAAAGTTTCTACGAGTTCTTCTTTGTACGTTGTTAATTCATTTCATACGAAATCAAAACCAATAATCTTCTGTCTTATGGTAGTGGGTGTGATGAATCGGTGTGAGCGTCTTAACTTTTTATATAAGAATGGCGGGAAATAGGCCGCTAGGCTAACAAAGTAATGTAATAGACAGAAGTACAAGTATTTACAGTTGTTACTTGTAAATAGGTACACACACAAAGGGACGACACATTTTTCATGGAAGCGCGGTTGCGACGTTTCGCCAGTATTAAATTTTTTGCTACATTTTGTATTAGAAATATCATATTATACAAAATGTAAAATAAAATGTAAAAACGGGGTGAATAACAAATGTTTAGCTTTGTACATGTCAGAAACTGCTAATTTTACAATAATTTACAAATATCTTCCAGCATTGTTTAACTATATCAGATAAATTATGTTTTAATACAATAATAATGTGTAGTTTTATGATGTGAAATTTCAAAGTTAAACCAATTTTACACTCAGTGTCATGTTAACTGTCATGCCATTAAGATGTGGTATAACTTTCCATATTTTTGTTTTCCAGGGTCATCAATTTACGATGAAAATTGTCAGTGTGTGGTGTTCTGTGAGCAGGAAACACTATTACAACCAAGATCAGTACTTGAGGGCTTCTTGGCAACTTTTCTTGCTTATTATGTATATTGCTATAACTACCCAGAATGCACAAATAGCACATTGGAATGGATTCAAAGGTATGAATGAGATTTTAAATAATTGTAGTAGGTATTTATAGTGACTGTTTTGGTAATGTGCAAGATCATGAAATTTGTACATTATTTGCTGGTAAAGTGAAATAAATTATCTATAAAATTGCTAATTAAAGAGAGACAAAAATGGGTGTACAGCAATTAGTACGAGACTTAGTTTCACGAATAGGAATTAATGGCTGAACATTAATGCACATACTTTTATGATAGATAGGTTTAACTGCATACCACTGTTCCCAAAAATCTTTACTCTAAACAATTTTTCGTTCATTGCTGCAAAACTTAAGTTGTTAAAACATGATTTTGTATGTTAGACAGAATTGTGTTGTATGCAGTAAGAAAATATTATAAACGGTTTTAATTAAATTCTTTTTAATTCAGTCTGATGTTCTGCATAAGAAATTGTACCCCTTAATACCATACATGGACCGTAATATGAGAGACCAAACGTAGGCCTACATTGAAAATATGTGCACTGTAAGTCTGATGCAGAATACATTGGCCTTACTATAAACTACAAACATTTAAGACAGAGAATGAATGACCACAGGGCCGATAAGTCACTGCTAGTTCCAGCCAGAACCTCAAGGATGGACCAGTTGCTGCACTGGGCAGCTTTCCACAAACTTGCCTTTGACTCTTGCTATAACATCAAATTGGTATGGGCCTTACCCTCCTCAGACAATAATGCAGAACTACATAACGGTGATGGGAACTAGCCCATCAGTATATCACAAATTCCAGACAATCACCAGCATTTAACATACAATGACTTAATTTCAAATTTCCAGCTACACCCTAGATACATGGCTGCTAGTCACCACTTACTGCTCACCATGCTGTAGTGTACCATCATGTGCCCCTGAGGAAGCTGGTACATCGAAACTGTGTAAATAAGGTGTTGCCCATCTGTGTATTTTGTTTACCGTTACCTGCAAGTGGAACCCTCTAAGTACTTGTGGATTTCTCTCCGTATGTTTTAGTAATAGCCTAGAAGCAGCTTCCCGCCTTGATTGTATCTTTGTTTGCATCTTAATTTACTTCATTTTTGTCGCGTAGTATTTACCAAGCCAGGTTTACTACGTACAGTGAAATCTCAGTATAAAGTACTTCAGTTTAAAGTACTTTTCATTATTAAGTACATTTGCTGGAACCTCTACAGATAGTTTTCCATTAAATAACTGTTCAGTTTAAAGTATTTTCAGTATTAAGTGTAAAATTTCAAGTTCCCTTCATGTACTTTGTAATGAGATATCACTGTACATATGAGTAGAGGTACCCATGTTTTGTGGTGCACAAAATGACAAAATTTTTGCTAAAATCTGTTACTTTCAGTGAAATTTACCAATCTTCAAAAAACCACTAAACACCTCACCAAAATTACATTTTGCCGGCTACTATTAACTTTTAAAAATGAAATGACTAATCTATCAACACGATGATATAATTTATTGTAGGTTTTGGTTGTGTAAAGGTACCTATATAAATGCTAGAATTTAGAAGAAAATGTTTAATTGTTTAACAAAATTAACTTTTTCTGGATGCAGTGAAAAATAAATTTGGTTTTAAGATTTCTGCAGTTTCAGAAAATTGCTCTTTAAACCAAAACCGGAGAGCTTGAGCACTTTGGTGAGAATTCTTATTGTGTTATCACGTCGAACCACCAGAGAACAGGACTCTACATTTGATTCGAGATGTACATTGTCAAAAAAAATTTCTGCGGAAAAATTTTTTAACGGAGAACATATTTTTATTGCATTGAGAAAATAAAATATAGCAGTACGATAAATATGTAAAAATTAAATAAAGCATGTCAAAATATCAATAATTCTAAAAAAATTATATCAAAATGTGTGTTTGTTTTCACCTCATACTGCTTGGTTATTATTCACGTGATTACTATTTACATAAAGCTGCCAGGTATTATTAGACTCTAGGGTATATGGTCTTTGTTATTGGCAATAACATGCTATGAGATATTCATGTAGTCATTCTTGTTACTTTAAAGTATCTCTACAGAGGCATAATTGAAAATACAGTTTTAAGAGATGCCTGGAACGGTTTTAAAACATGAGAAATAATTTTCACGTAAATTATTTTACGGATCTAAGATTATAATGTAACTACAAATTCTGCAATGTTCACTTTGAGTGGGCTAGAAAGAACGTGTGTTTAAACCTCGGCGGGCACTGTAAGCAAAATAATGAGAAGGGACATCTCATGGTGCAAACTTAGATTCTGTTGACCTTGGTTTACAAAAATTAACCTTAAAAATATGAATGTGGGTTAAACAGGGAAAATTCCTAGCTTTTTATTCTATTTTATTTAAAAGCGCATTTTATTTAAGGAACAACGGAACCATACTTTCTTTGCGTCTGTGTAACTCCAGAAAAAACATAAAAATTAAATGGGCAGTTGGTTTTGCGCAGCAAAAACGTGAACCACCATGTTGATGTCCCTGTGACGTCGCGATACTGTACATTTTAATGTACGTAACACATGAACAACAGCAACATACGTTCAAGTCGCGAAATTGTGTTAAATAAAGTAGTTTCTGCGGTAAAATCGAGCATGGCTTAAACTCCAAAGAGTGTAAATGTTAATAGTACTTTGTTTGCGCAGCAATAAAATGCAATTTACTCTGAGCAAAATCTTTTGAACGCCATCTGATAAATCAAGGCGTACTGCATGGTTTAAGCTTCAAGAAGAGACCTAATAGACTGCTATCGACGACAAAAATATAGTTTATATATGTAACTATTATTTCTATGTATTGTGCACAATGTAACATGGTTAGCAGAAAATGAATAACTTCTTTTAAGTTACAAATTGTAGTCAACAGTTTGCAGTTTGCGACGAAATCCCTACAGATGTAGTGTTTTGGCTGTTCCACTGGCAGTGGCAACGTGATTGGCAAATAGGTGAGTTCAAGGCATCCGTGATTGGCCGATTATTCTAGGGGTGGGCGGGGTCTTACGAAAGTTGACCCGAAATGGCATAATTGCTGTCACAATGCCATTCACAAGAAACGTAAAAGTTACTGAGAGAAAAAATTTACTTTCAATAAAATAATTGATCTGCCATATTATTTTACCGACTCGCGCAGCCAAAGTGTTGATCATAGTGCGTGCCAGGTTTGGTTAAACAATTTCCAAATATTAGCTCGATAGGTTCACTTTTTATATGCGTGTGAACTTTGTTCGGCTGACCTTTCAAACCTAAACTTAGGATTATACATCGGATCTGAAACATTAAAATTAATTTGTAGTAAGTTGTGATCTGTCTGGGATTTAAATTAAATTTACATGAACTCGAACCTATAACTAAAACGTTATGTGTAAGTTACTTATACCTTGCTGTCTTCACTACTTTAAAATAAACAAGAGAAATAAATCTCCTTTGTTGACTACCAAATCTACAATCACGCATGCCCAAACAACTGGTGAATTCCCCGAATTAACTGTTACGTAACCGGGCTCGCTAAATTTTTATCAGTTTAAGTCTGTGAAAAATTCCAATACACACAATAGTGCCTGGCGTGCTGTGGCTAACCAAAACAAGTAAGATTACGTCATAAATGTGTTAGCCAATAAAAATGCTTTTTCAATGTTTGTGGCGGCGTTTGAAAATATGGCACTTTTAAAGCTGAATAATTCGAAAATTACAATGTTCACGGAGCTATTGCTTTGCCTGGTTGCATCTAGTGCCTGAATAACTCTAGACTCAGGTAAATATTAAACTTTTTCTAGGAATTTTCCCTATTGTTTACAGAACCTTTGTCATACAACATATCTGGGCCACCCTATATCGTTGTAAATAAATCTTGATATCAGTATTTAAACATATTTCCATGTATTGAAGCGTTGAATAGAATCCAATTTCTGTGTAAAAGCGGTAAAAAAATTTCTTGATAAGTGGCCATGTAAACATGTACACTTTGTAAAATTCGAAGATACGATACTGGCATTGCTGCATGTAAAGTAACTACTTTCCATATCACAAAAAAGTTGGTGTAACTAAAAAACTGAAAGTTTACTGCAACCACTACTCTCAGCAGGCTTCTTATGGTCTTTTTGTGTGGGGCTTTTGTATTGTGTTTACATGCATGTGTCTATGCATTGCCAATCAATTCTTTGATTATAATATATACACGTTAGGATTTTTTTCGTTTTATCGAAAACTTAAAATCCCTCAGTTTGGAATTCTTATTCATGCTCAAAACCAGACAACTTTAGGCTTTAGACATGATTTACGTCTTATTTCACCACATTCACTAGTGTTATTATTTATTTCTTGTAGTCCATAGCTTATATACGTAATTGAAGAAATGCTGCACATCTTGTAAAAAAAAGAAAGAATAATTGTCTACTTTTATAGCCACGTTGTGACGTTTCGCTCTTGTACAAGTACCTGAGCTCCACTCGTCACAAATGTAGCACACAAGTCCTCCTAGACCAGTGTACTAGCTCGGGGATAACCCAGCCAAAACAGGCAAGGTTATATGCTGGAACATATCTCTTGATCTGTGGTCACGTACTCCCGAATTTATTAATACTAATTTTGTAGGTTATGTCATGCTTTAGACCAAATTTGGAATTTCCACAGTCACCGTCAGAATTTCAAAGAAAAGGTTCGTCCTGAAATAATATACAGTACTTTACTATTTTCCACTATTTCTGATTTATTATATTACTGTTTACATCGGCACGAAATACATTATACCAGTCTTGGCACGGTAGATCCGATTCACAGAAAGTTATTGCAGAAACACAGCACCAATTAAAACCAAGTGAAACAGAACACTACATATTGTAGTGTTTTGGGCCGTAGCCCCACGCACGTCCGCGCTGGATCGCGTCACGACGTATTCTAAAATGGCGGAGGCAAACATTCCAGAACGAAGGGCGAAGGGGCGCCACACGCTGCGCTCTCATTGGCTGGTTCTCGGTGGCGTGACCTTCGTCATTCGTTCCATGATCTAGAACCCTCTAGGGTATGATTATCAACTACGCATTAAATAAACAAACGGCGCCAAAACTCCCGCGGAAAAAACTAGAACACAAAAAGAAAACAAAGCTATTGCCTCCTACCAAGGCCACCTGGCCATAACTATAAACATTACACCCTAACTAGAATATTCAGGAATAAATGACTGTCTCTATTCTCCCTTTCCGAAACCGAGACCACTGAAAATAATCTTACAAATTTAAACATATTAGAAAAGTATGATGACATACGACATTAATTCACCAAATAAAATAAAACCCCTTGTCCTGCAATGCTACATCGTAGAGAATTAAACTAACAAAGTTTTATTTTACATAACTCAAATAACACATGGCAGCTATGGAGTGGTTGATTCTTGTTGTGTGCTTGCTTTGTGCTCGTTTGCACAGCACAGTGGGCAGATGCGAACAAATAACCATTGCTCTAGTTGGTTATGTTGGTCATTCACTCTGCTGAAGTGAAAAAGTAGACATATTTCAGCACGTCGCTGAATTTTTCTTGTTCAAAGAATAACGTATTCACCCATTTATTCCTCGCTTCCATGTAAGCTGCACACCTTCTTTTAATGACAAGATTGGAAAGAAATCTTAAAAAAGCAAATTTAAACTTATCGTTGTAGACTTCAGGTAATCACTGGGAAGCAAATTTGCGGCTAAAACTAGCCGAAGGTCATGTTAAATGTTTGTCTTAGCAGTAGTGAATGTACACTATTTATGATGTTCCATATGTTATATCGTGTGTTACACATATTCATTACCGCCATTCTGAATGATAACGGACACAAAACAGATTGATCACATGGAGCTAATATGAATGCGCAAACAATTAGCAACTTGCCAACGAAACACAAATCTACTCATCCGAAACCAACAATATAAACATTTAGTAATATAATACAAACATCATGTCGTACGAGAGTCCACACCAAGCAACGAAAGAGCGAACAAAGTACATGAGACGTGCAAGGTGTGATAAAACACTAAGCGTGCGAAGTGAACTAAAATTACCTGCATTATCCAGCCTGAATAGGTCAAAATGTTAGTCACAACGAACTGTTGGCGTTGCTATGGTATCATGCAACTTATTTTTCATTTGGTGCCAATCTCTAATACTTAGCGAACGCAATTGTTTTGACATTTTGATTTCTCAAAGAACTATCAAAATACTAACGTACGTGGTCACTACGAAAACTTATCTGCTTCACGCCGAGAACAATGCCGCCTAAACACGTGACTAGTTATCAATCGGCTGACAGCATTGCTCCGCCTACATAAAAGTGTGCGTGTGTGTCTGCCACCAGCGCTGTTAAGTCTCCGTGCATGCAAGTTACCTACCCACGTTGCGCGCTGACTGCAAATACAAATTATCCATATAAGTTGTGCGTCCCCCATTTTTTTTATTCAAATTTTAGAAAAGAAGGTTCTCAGGATACAACTGGCGAATACGGTAACTGAGTTTCAAAGGATCGAAATTATTGAGGTAAACAAGTTTAAACTAAAATTGTACCTGCAAATATTGTCATGTTCCTCGTTTTTTTTCTTTTTTACAGTGTTTGCTCGTTCACTTAACCTATCCTGTCGATACTACTAACAAATAAATGTTTAATTTGAATTTTGTCCAGCATAATTGTGTACGTATTACAGAGTGAATGTCATAGCCAAAATTTAATTATTTTCAGGTAAAAAGTTTTAAATTTCACACGAAAATTGGTCAATTTTGCAGAAAGTTAATAAAATTTTGTGAAATTACAGTACGGTGCACAAGTACTTACAGAGTAGTACTCGTTGATAGAACACACGCAGGAAAGGACAAATACATTTTCCCCCACTCGCCGCCTAAAGAAGCCAGCCCGGCCGGCGATACGACGCAAGCCTCCACCCTTCCACGGAAAATGTACAGAAACTGTTGCCAATCTCTTCCTTTGAAAAGTCTACATTAGAGTGGTGATCGATAGTGCGACACTATAGACCAGATGGCAATATGTTTTTGTACGAAAGTGCAACGTCTCTCAAACTTGAATCGTGACTTTGACTGGAAAAATATTGCTCCTAGCTAGTATGTTATGCAGTACTGAAAATAAAGTGGTATGTATATTGTATGCAAGTTAATTTTCTAATATTTAGAAATAAATAACAGACAGCGTACCAAACAGGTTTGTGTTTTGATATTTTGATATACTTTTTAAAAAGTGTCAAGAGTCAAATAGTTACCTTTATTGCAATAATAAAAATGGGTAACCGTTTAGTTAGAATTCAGTTAAGAGTTCAGTGAGTAAGAGGAAGGATCGGTTCAAGTTTGGATTCGAGGGAGCTATTGCTACATTAAGTTATAGTTTGGATCGTTATAGGAATTTGAGTTCATCCCAGCACTAAATTTAACTACCAACTATATAATTAAACTGAGAGTCAAGTTTTATGGCACTGCATCAATATTAATTACTCGAAGTTACAAAAAAGCCATAAAGAATAAAAAACTTGGAATAGCATAACCTACATACTTTGAATTTGTTAATTCGTGTTTCACCTTTAAATTTTCTATTTAAAATTTATCAATTTTACCCCCGTTTTCACTCTTGATTTCTATGCGTGAAGAAAATTTACATTGTGTCATTTTCTGAGACTCCAATTCTGGAAAAATATGTGTCACATCATTACAAACGTAAATTTCTTTGTTCATAATTAATGTTGCCGTATTAAAAGGTATAAAATTAATTTTATTAGTACGAAATTCAAACACAAATAAATGAGAATCACGTAAAACCAGGAAACTGAACACGTTGCGTTAACTTATCCTAAACAACCCCCATTTTCATGTCAGTATCGATACTCTCGAAACTTGCTTTCGCTGTACTTATGACACATTCCCAAACATAAATTTGTTATTTACGAATGTTTTTATCTTAAGTCTTAGTTATTTTACCTACAATAATTCAGTTAAGAAAAATTTTACCTGAGTTGTGGTTATTGTCCGAGATAAGTGATGTTATATGAAGGAAATAAAAATATCAGTGTTATGAGCAGGAATGGAGAGCATTATGCTTTGTGGAAAAATGGTGGGACCAAATGCAGGAAAATATTATATGCATGAATATTATAACAGGGTTCTACTGTATAACACAGTTCCTAGTTATTTACTATTTTTCATTGGCTCTAGTTATACATCTAATACTGTTTTGAAAGTGAATGGTTCATATGTAAACATTTGTCTTTAATACTAATGAAATGGTAAATATAACATACAAAAATTAAAAAAACATTTAATATACAGCCGAACCTCGTTGCATCGTTCCTTTTTTTTTCCCTCTTTCCCCGCATCCGTCAATCATTTTCCATGGCCCCTACAAAGTACGATGTTAAAAATAACCAACATGGATCATTCGTATAGGCATCAATTTCCTGCACCGAGCGTTCAGACATTTTTTCCAGTGACAAAAAAATGTTTACTTACATTTCCATATATCGTCCGTTAACACTTCTTACTAGAAACAGGTGTAAACAGAAGTATCATAACCACGCAACACACATTTACAGTCATCCAAAACATGGACAAACGTATTATGTTTGGTTTGTTTTTACTGTAAATTTCACTGTTATTCTTTAAAATATTTTTGGCAATCGTTCATCTTATTTTAAGAAACTTTTTACGTGCTGTAGGTTGTACGTATAGTAATGTAAAAACAAACATTGCCCTAAACAGCAGACATATTGCTACCAACAGAAAAATTTTATATTTTCATAAGGGAAATATTTTTTAAAGTTGATATTCAAATTATTTTCAATGGATTTTGAACACTTTTGTATAAATTCATATTGTTCGAATGTAAATACCAGCCTTTTCTTGCATTTCAATAAAGTTTAATAAATTACAGTCATGCTGGTATGCAGGTTGAGCTGCAGGTCATTAGACAATCATCGTGGGTGGTAGTGCCGGGCGTAACAAAACTCTGAAATGGTGGTGATCCACGACAGATTGATGATGCAGTATATCCCTAATTAATAAAATATTGAATATTTATGTTATTGTAGAATAAAAGGCTTGGTAAAATTTGTTAGTAACTATGTTACATACTTTTCTTCCGTTATAAATCCCAAGCAACTTGGGTCCCGTTGTATCACTCCGCCACTTGGCCGAGTAAGTCCGAGTGTTCGCCCAGGAAAAGTTAGTCGTCATGCATGGGAGCTTGTGGACAGTCGCCGGGAGATGGCCGGCTGAGTGTTTTATAGAAACTTAATTATGTTGCCTCTTTTTTACATGTGGTTGACTTGTGTTGTGATACATTTTAAAGGGGATCTCTCTTCATAAGGGATTATTATTTTATTTTTAATTTTTTTATAGCTCTGAGAAGGAATATGTGAAGTTTATTCTTTTAGCATGAATTATGTTTACCTTGTCCTACATGCATTTAAAGTATTTACTTATATTTAAGCCATAGTTTTTCAAGTAAATACCAAATATTAAAAATAATTACTTGACAAATTGCTGGCTAATTATAAGTTAAAAGCTAATTTACAGTGCATATAGTACAGCACATGGTAAACATATTTAATGCTGTATGAGTAAATTTTAAATATTCCTCCGCAGAGTTAAGAGAAAATAAATTCTTTATGGAGAGTGAGACCAATACCCTTTAATGTGTAGATAATACAGTAGGTGTAATTTACCTTGAAATGCTCATTAAGATTTTTCTGTTTCAGAGAATTTTTGGGGATAAATCCAGCAGCAGGCACCAAGAAAGGTATAAATGCAAAGAGACGTCTGACAGAAGTGGATGCTGGTGTCAGAAACTTGCAGAGCAACATTAAAAATTTTTTAAATCAATGGAAAATGTAATGCAGTAACTCGACGTTTGTTAACTATTACATATCATATTTATCACAGTACTTCCCCTAACTCCATAAGGTAAGACCTACACCCCACATTTCAGAACATCTACTGGTAGTTGCCGTATTTATGTACAATTTTTCCTATTTTTAATTTGCGCATAGGGAGGGGGGGGGGCTATGCATGGTACACTAGCAAATTTATTATTTTTATTTGCAGTTGGCAAAATATGGTCATTATAATTATTAGCTATAAGTGAAATCATTATATTATTCATGTAATCAATCATTCACATCAAGCATAGGCTGCCATACCTGTTGCATACCTGCCTACTTTTATTGATTGTCCATAAAATGTATGGAAAGTACATACGTTTTAAAGTTTTACGAGGCCCACAAAATTTTACAGATTTCGGGACGTTCAAAATTTATGTGTGTATATTTCTGCCATTATTTACAAATGAATAACGGAGAAATATTTTTTGCGCAAGCCTACCAAAATGAAACGTGTTTTACAGTGTTGTTTCTCTCCACTATTGTGCATACATACACATAAACTTTGTTTTTACTGTGCATTAAGCAGTTTTTCACAGTAGGCACCAATAACAAAATTCGGTATGTTTTGTTTCCGGTTTCTTATTGGGTTATTTTATAGCTAACAGCCAATCTGCGGTTTTTCTTGTATGGGCTGTTACAACAAGGTGATATGCGTGTTTTTTGCGTTTTTATGTGACAGGTGTGTTGTTTCTTATCCAATTAAGCACTTTTCTATGTGCTTTGAAACTAAAAGTATTTTTATATGATAAATTAGGAGTGATATTTGTTGTGCAGCTTTTATTGGTCATTTATGGAAGGAGGTATGAAGCACCTAATTGTAACTAAGCCTTTTCGAAGTTACAGAACTACATGTATCGCACAATTAAACACAAATTTTCGTAAGTAGGTTTTGAAGGCGCTTTAACTAGAGCTGAATCTTACCTTACAGTATTTCATTACTCAAAACACAAACCAGTTTGATATTGGGCTATTTCATGGCACATAAAATAAACGAAACTAGTTGAAATTTATATCAAACTTTCTGAAACTGTTTATATTTGTAACTCTGCTTACGTGTTGTTTATAGATTCTAAGTGTAAATTTTGAATTATAAAATAATGTTGGATTTTGCAAAATATTCAGTGAGCAGGAAATTGTTCGAAGTATAACTTGGCAAATAATTGTTTTTATGTATTTAGGTCTTGATAACTAGGTCTACCTTAAAAACAAATAAACTTTTGAATTATTATTTGTGTTATTATGTGTCAGACACAGACACAGGGACTGATGTGGTTTGGCACAAAAATTTCCGTGTTCAGTTTACGCGAAAATTTGACATTCTGGAAAAGTTTTACTGATGGTCACTTCGAAAAGTTAATAGGTATGCTGTTGCAGCAATTTGTAAATGAACTCAAACTAAACATGACAGCTGTAAAAGGCACAATCAGTACAAAAATGGCTGTTTGATATCGTAGCAGGCAAGCAGGAAAAAGTATTTATACTCAGGTCTATCAGCACGCATTGTCCCGAAAAAGCATTTTAATAAGGTCTCTGCGGTTACCCGAAATTATTGTTGCTGTAAAAATTATCAGAAAATCAAATTTAACATGATTTTGTTCTGTTTTATATATTTATATATACATATAATTAGGAAATCTCTAGTTAACTTACTTACATCAATGTCAAGTAAGCGTGGTGTGGTTAAAGCTGGGAAACAAAGTAAAAGAACCTCATTACAGTGCCAGTAACATACATTAAATTTGGCTGAAAATTCTAGCTTTATTACTGGCTGTTTGGTACATTACATCAGTTGGTAAAGCTGTTTCTTCCAATACTGTACTTCTCAGAATAAAGTACAACCCCCTGTATGTGTGAAATTTTAATTTAACTTCATCTTCATTAATTGGTCCAGAGAATAGTCAACACATATATGCCTAAAACTCAACCGATCAACGCAATTTACAAAGTCTCTACCTGTGTATTAGTTTGGTTGCAGCACAATTGTTATGCATTTTTGCATGCCTAACCACCATTAGTTAAAATTTTGCAACTACAATGCCAAATTTTCTTCTCTGCAGTGCCTAAAAACCTATTTTCATAATATGATAAATCATTAACACATGTTTTTGTTTATCTGCAGGCCTAGCCTTAAATGACAAATGGAGAAAGTCTTCCGTCTATATAGGGATCAAACATGGGCATGTTCCCTATTATGCTATGTCGGTCTCTGCCATAGAAACGAACCTGCATTGCGTTATGAAACAACATTCTTTCTATTTTTGCATGCAATGGAACAAGCACTATGTGTGCTGATCATAAGGGATGGAACATGCCCTAGCTTACAAGATATTTTGTTTACCACCATCCACCATTATCAAAAATTGTGTAGACTACTGCCTGCAGTGAATTTTGTTTCACTGATGTTTATGCATATTTCACCACTATTTTAGCAGCTGTTCTGTGAATTATTTCCCGCATATACGAGTATAAACATTCATAAATAAAATACCAGTAACATTGTCTTTCATTAGAAATGTCTGAAAATTCAGTTCGTCACTTTTGGCTGCGATTTGTGTTTATTTTGCTTTTACACTTATTGGACTTGTTTTTTCGTAAATAATGTGTGTATTTATAGAAATTTCAGACTAGATATTTTATATGCATAAGTGTTAACTTAAAGTATTTTAAGTTATGTGAAAATAAGTTGATCTCTGACTTTTTGAAAGTGATATTTGTAACAAAATATTATATATTCTGGTAAATTGTGTAGTTTGTTGCCATTTCTAAATTCTGTGGCCACAACACAAAATTCATTGCTTCAGGCAACTGCAGTTGAAAAGATACAGTAAGGGCCTAAGTGTATTACAATCTCTGAATAGCAACAGAATAGTTAATTATAATTTGTAGTGCTTGATTAGTTTTTCTCAGGTGGGTACTTAAATTCTAGATAAATGCACATTGTTTGGTAAAATTAGCTTTGTGAGGTTGGTGAAATTAAAAAGACATGACATTATATAGAAATAAGACATTGACTTTGCTCATGTTACATAGTTATATTGATTTACAAGTTAAGATGAGAAATAAGAAAATTATCAACTTGTATTGATGTAATACGAACCACTAGGTGCATTACTGCAATATCCAATAAAACTACACAATTCAGTATATATTTAAAGTGAATTTTAAAGTACACAAATAGATAGCACTGTATTTTAAATTAAATTGCATGTAAAAACTAAACATATCTTTTAAAATATAGAAATGAAATTTAAAAACTATAGGTTTTATAAAATATTAAGGGAGATGGTGCGCCAAAGTGGTGAGTTTTCACAAATTTCGACACACTAGAACCCTGGATTTAACGAAGGTAGCGATTCTACGAATACAATCTCGGGAACCCTAAAAATAACAAAACTCTGTGACAAAAAAATTGTAAGGAATCACATTTACAGTTATTAAAAAATATATTATCTAAGTCACTGCATTAAAATATTAATTGCAGAGTTGCGGTCATTACTTGGTTAGTCACAATATTAAAAATAAAGCCAAAATACCGAAAATCCGTTAAAAATGTGGCAGTGACAGTTTCAAAGTTGTGCGGCGGCGCCTGTGCTAAACCGGCTGGCATGCTGTCTCCAACTACGGCATAATTCCAGCGCGTGCTCAATTAACTGTAGTACAGTCTCCTTCTAGGCTGTTTCTCAATGTCTTCTATCTCTCGCCTCGCACCGAATGTGTTTAAGTTTTTACACAAACCCTTTAAATTATTTTTATATTATTTTTTCTTTATTGTGTCAACACCGTATGTACTTAAAACAATGAACTTGGCACATATTTTGCTTAAACAATGCGTTACTGCATATCATTCACGTGTAGAAACATTTACCTCAACTATGAGTATGTCGAACTTGGAAAATAAATATATGTTCGTGTATTACTTAATCCCAGAACTCCTAATTTATTTTTATACGTAATATACTGGCTGTGGAAGCGATTATTTTCAACCACTTCTACATGTAATTCTCAACGATTTTAATTATGAACGTCACAAAAAGGCATTTTTGGAAAGTTAGACTTCGGTAAATGCTACGGTGCTGCTATCTATCTTCAATTTTGTGAACATTCATACAGTTGCGCTATCTGTCGGCCCTACACGCTACTCACATCTACGTTCGCGTACAATTCGTTAACTTAGTATCAAACATCGAGGGATTGTTTTGACATTAAGTTATATAAAACTGCACAATGAATAAATACATCCACTTTTTACTTTGGTGGATCTCTGTTTTGGCTCTCCATTTATCTTAAATGGTGTATACAACATATTGTTTAAAAAATATGTATACTTTACCATGTTATGTTTAGATTTTCAATTTCAAATGTAGGAAACTGTGCATTCATATCAGATACGTGTCAACAAATTAAGTTACGTATTGAATTTTGAAACTTATGCTACTATTTTCTAGGAGTAAATACATTGAAACCTCTATCCAACATTTTTCAAGGTGACTAATGAGAAAAAACGATGCATGCGAGAAAACTAAACATGCGGGAAACATACAAACCCCCCTCGCCCATTTAAAAAAAACCTAAAAACATAACCTCAAAAATTGTTTTAATATGTCCATCACATGAAAATTTGCACTTCAAATATGTGTGTATTGAATATGGTCGTAGCTCATTTGTATTACCGACCATCTAGCTTAACGTCAAAGGTGGCAATCCGAGACATTTGGCAATGTCAGCATGCTTTCACAAGGACATTTCTCTACCTCCTTTATTATTTCAAGGCATTCTTCAAGTGAGCGAACATATTTTGAAGGCCGCAACATTGTTACAGCAATAATTTATAAATGCTTTTTACAGGCCTTAAAATAAAAATTGTGTACTCCACTTAACAGAATTCACAAAACTGTTGCTACATAAACGGAAAACGTAACAAGAACAAGATGCGTATTTACGAGGCGAAACGTAACCTCTCTGACTCGTGCGCTCGCGCTCGGTTGCCTTCGGCTTTACTCGGAAGTGCACAAAATGGCAAAAGAAAATTCCCAAAATTCTTGACGTTATTACAATTTATTCAGTACACTTTACTGAAATGCGAAAATAAAAGCGCACATTTACAGTAGAACAAAATGAATTTGTACACAATGCGTGTTCTAAATCTATTGAAAGTAATTTGGATATCAACTTTATAAAAAATATTACCTTTACAAAAAATTACGTTCTTCTGTTGATGGCAACATGTTTGTTGTTCGTTTAACGAAAATACGGCAATATTTGTGTTTACACACAACTTACAGTACGTAAAACGTTTCTTAAAATAAGATAAATGATTGCCACACATGTTACGTTGACCCATATTTTGACAACGGTGAATTTTTATCTAGTGTGGTATGATACGTTGTTTACATTTGTTTGTTTCGAGAAGTGTATACGAGCGTGGTATGAAAATGTAAAATGTAAGTTAACTTTTTTTTGTTGTTGGCGAAAATGTCTGATAGGTCAATGCGGGAAACTAAATCTGCTCTAAAATGTGCTCTTAACGATTCATGTGATGAGAATGTGTTCTATTGTAGCCAGTTAATTCCATGGTCATCAGCAGTAGGCTATGGAGACGCCACACAATGTGTTCAGTGTGCATTTGATAACACAAGTAGCATCTGGAAAAACATGACAACCCCCAGAAACTGTGTTGCCAAGTACATTAAGGAGGTTAGAGCAAGGAAAAAAAATATTTAAAAAATATTTGCTTAGCTAGGAATTGCACCCAAAAATCATTTTAAGTAAAATCAAGCAAAAATCCATAACAGCACAGGTCTAGTAAAAAATTTGTAAAACCACCATTAAAATTAAAAGCCCCTTTTTTAGGTACCAGTCACTTAGCATTGGCTAAAGGCAAAATGGCAGTGAAGTAGATCTTAATTTTTAAAATCTGATTGTTAGATACGTGTGGCACCTGAACTTTACATTTAAAAGAGTTTGGACTGATTGGGATTTGAACCAATGCATATTATGCTTATCACACGTTTTTGTATGTTTGTAACGTTTTGCTGGCTATGCCACACTGCAGTGTGCATCACTAAAAATGTGTTGCCCATCTGTTTTGTGTTCAACCTGCAAGTACTCTTTCTGTAGATACTGGTACATCTGTCTACTTGTTATAGTAATTGTTTGTATTAGAAGTAGGGTTACCTACCATGACTTCTTGGTTCAGATTTGGTTGAATCACTCTTGGTTTGAGTGACTAAGGCTAGTACATATGGTACAACTGTTTACTATAAACATTTTTAATCTCACAAAATTATTTATTTTATGATGTTTAAGATGTAGCCTGGTTTGTAGAAATAACTCATTGTGACTTGACTCATCCACTTGTGGATTCCTTTGCTATATAGAAATGTGTTGTGGCTGACAAAAAACTAAATGTAGTATGGCCTAGTAACAGAATACATAATCATTATCCAGAAAGCAATAAATTTCTTAATTCTATAGGCAGAGAGAATGATATTGTATTGTAAATAGTATATATGACTTTACTGGCCTCAAATTCAAAATAATTGTGACGTGTGGGTTATTTTAACAAATTATGATTTATATTACTATTTTCATAATGCAAAAATGTATTAATTTATTATAAATTTTTGATTAGGTATCCTGTAATATTGAATTTCTAGCATTATTTATGTAATACATGTTGTCTTATGTTAACCGTATGTATGCAATGTTAGATTGTGTTTGCATTTAAAAAATGTTTTAATTGAAATGTACATGATTGAAAGCTATAGTTGTGTGAACTTGTATATTTTGTAAATAAAATAAAATACTGGTTAATTGATTTTTATTTATTATTTTTTTTTACTGTGCCCTGTTTATGTATTTGCATGTGTAAGTATTTACCAGTGTGTTATTTCAACTAGTTTCATTAAAGGAGTTAACAGTTCAAATATAAATCTGATCGGTCTGGCCAGAGTAGAAGTACAACACTGATTGACATTTTTTAATGTTCAGTTTTTATACAAATAGTGTAAATATTTTAGTTTACACAGCACTACCTCAAAAATATCCTACATTAAAAATTGTTTAATATAACTTTCTAACCTTCAAAAATTTTGAGCCAGTTAGACTGGACTAGTCTCGCAACTTGTATTTACCACCATCATATAGTCCATAACTGAACTAGTGTGTAGTCTCGCCAGTTCAAGTAGTAATTTATGTACAAGCATATTGTCTGAAAGTGTGGTTTTATCTTTTAAAAATGACAAGTTTAAAACAAATAATGAACTGCCATAGGTATATATAAATATTTCAGCATTTCCGAGAGATTTGCTAGTGAATCTTGAAAATGAGTTTATGTACCATAACTGTTGCTCATCGCTGGTAACAGTTCTTTAAATTTAGAGCTCGCAAGGAAATCAGTATTGAAGTGAAATTTTTTCATTGGAACTCAAGCTTTATGTAAAACAGAACAGTATTAAGGGATATCGCTTCAATATCTTTGTAAAATCATAAGCAACGACAATCCCAGGAGGAATGGTTCATGTTTTAGTTACGACAATGTTAAACAGGTAATGTGGTTTCCCACAGTACTCCCTTCCATTGCGACTACAAGGAGTAGGTATGTCAAGGTATCCATTTATATGACTGAAAAATGAAAGTTGCACGTCGCCATTTACCCGAATTTTTTTGTAACCAGCCTTAAATTAAATATATTTTACAAACCACTGAAAATTTGTGTACAGGATGCCTTGCTAAATGGAAATATAGGAGGAACCCAAATTTTTATCAATTACGAAAATTCTTAAAATTTTTTATGAAATTTCATCTGCAAAATGTTATCTAAATGATACTATGTAGGTATATACATTGTATATAAATTTAGGATGGGGAGGGCTGATCTTATTTTTTTCTTTAGAGGCAGTGTATTTTAGGAAGTTTCTGATTTTTTTTTTTTTAGTATTGTTACATTAACAGTACAGGCAGACACAAGCATATATCAACCTATTGTGTATTTTCTTTGCTATAGTACAGCTGACTATTAGTTGATCTAAAAGAAAAGTTACAATGTGAAACTAAAAAATGTGACAGTGATTCGTTCTTTTAGAGGTGATTATAGTCTGGCGCTTTTCATGTTCCTGTACACAATTTATGCAAAAAAATAACATTGTTCCATTTACAATTTTTGTATATATTGCTGGGAAAACAAAGTTGCTCTTGTACAACACATTTTTCGATTCTGTGTAAGTTTCCATACAGCAAAAAAAGAGTTTTGTATAAAATAATTTTGTGAGGTATTATCACAAATTATTCTCTTAGTTTGGCATTAACAATTTTCTAAAGAGAGACAGATAAGGGTTGCTATTTAAAAATTACTATCTGCAAGTGACTTCTTGGTGATTATTGGTACCAGCATTTACTTAAAATATATATGCTGTCAATTTGATAACATTTTAATTTGCTTTGCTGTTATATTACACAAACTAAATTCTAGGGTATTTTGTCATCTTAACAACTTTTGCCTTGGTAGGCATACACAGGAGGAAAAGGGGAAGGTATCAGCCAGGGCCTGCTTTAGGAACCGTCTCAGCACTTGACTAAAGGGATTTTGGAAAACAGAAATCAGGATAGCCAGTGCCAGGAATAGAACAGTCCTTCTGAATGTGAGGTGGGAGTGTGACCATTACTCACCTTGCTCGGTCTGTACATTGGTATTGGAGTATTACTATACTGTTATAGCACACCTATTAATTCAATATGTCATTATTCCTATACATTGGTAATTGGAGCATTACTATACTGTTATAGCTCTTCTCCTAATTCTGTATGTCACTATTCCTATACATTGGTCTTGGTGTATTACTATACTGTTATAGCACACTTACCAAATTTGTTTGTCATTATTCCTATACTTGGGTATTGGAGCATTACTATACTGTCATAGTACACCTACTAATACAGTATGTTATCATTCCTATACATTAGTATTGGAGCATTTCTATACTGTCATAGTACACCTACTATTTCAATATGTCATCATTCCTATACATTGGTATTGGAGCATTACTATACTGTCATAGTACACCTACTAATTCAGTATGTTATCATTCCTATACTATGGTATTGGAGCATTACTATACTGTCATAGTACACCTACTAATTCAGTATGTCGTCATTCCTATACATTGGTATTGGAGCGTTACTATACTGTTACAGCTCGCCTACTAATTCTGTATTTCAGTATTCCTATACATTGGTATTGGTGTATTACTATACTGTTATAGAACATTTACCAAATTTGTTTGTCATTATTCCTATACTTTGGTATTGAAAATTTACTGTGTTTGTGTACTATTATTCCTAAGAATGTTTGTACAAGTCCTATACATATGTATGGTAAAATTTCCATACTAGTTTAGTAACACTCACATACATGTATTTGAATGTTACTAGACTGCTGTATGGTAAATTTTCCATACCATGTATAGGTTAATTACTTCCATTTCATGTATAGGAAAGTTACCAAAAAAAATTTTACAGTGTTCTTTGTCTTCCTCAAACCACCTTCATTGAAGAGAGCCAATGGGAATGGAGATAACTCATAACATAACAGATCCATATTCTAGAAACTTTCGTAACAAAACAGGAGTCCAATATAATACATTTTTCAGCCATTTTCAGCACACTATATACTTCCTCAATTTCTGTGATATTCGATAACAGAGACAAACATATCGTTAAAAAAACTCCTGACAATAACGTTCACAGAACTGTTCAACGATTTAAAAGAACTTGAAACTTGTGGCTTTGTTCCTTCATAGATCCACCGACGACTGTGCTGCCCAGTAATAATTTACAAATAAATAACATGTGCACATGGCTTACAAATCCTCATAAGACGCGTAGAAGTGTTATTTCTGGACTAATTGTCACTAATAATGTGTTAGTATGTTTCCATTATCATTTTCTATATAAAAAGTATATTTTAAAATATATAAAAACCATGCTTTGTAAACCACAAAATCATATTCATAACGAAGCAGATAATTATTGCGCCATAGAGTATAAAATTTATTTTAAAAATTTAAGTATTGAAGTTACAACTGTAACTCATTGTCAATAACAGTTTCTTAAGTGCTCGATTTAAATAACTTGATGATTTCATTATAGGAAAAATAAAGCTGAATAACATTGCCATATTTTTTTTATGAATGGTTCAACTATAAAATTAAATTACTGATTCTTTTTTTCTAATACAACCAATATAACAAGAAGTTTCAAATGTGTGACATTTTCAACACCCTGTATTTCCGTAAGTATTTATTTTATAGAAATATTGTATTTACGTTTTTTGTGGGAAATTACATTCTCTTTAATTTTTTATATGAATTAATTTTTGCTGCATCCCATAGTTCGAGCGCTATTTAAGGAAAACAGCTGAAATGAACATTTAAAAAGTCGACACACCCCCCGCTCTCCACCCACCAACGGGAACTTTTATTATGTGTTTCGGTATACTTTCCCTTACACCTATGCAAATTTTCCAAAGCTACAAGATTTTTTTCCTAATAAGTATTTTTTGACCTAAATTGCCTGGACTATTGTGGCAAAGTTAAACTTCGTTGGTGAAATCGACCATTAGCCAGCGCTTTGAACACTTAATTGAGACATAAATTACTGTAAAGGAATACTACAAAGATTATATTTTGCATACTTAAATTATTTATAGTACTATTATAATTTTGAGTTGGCCTAATACAGTTAATGCAATTTGGCAACCTAGGAACGAAATTCCAAACAGTCCTGGAACAGTTTATAATTAGTTTTTAAGTTTTTTTTTTTTTTTAATTTTTAAATTTTATCAAACATATATACTGTTTGTAAGGATGGGAGTACATCTTGAACGCTGGACTGCAATTTTGTTAAGTTTCATTACACTTGATCACTCAGTCAGTATTATTAATTCTCAAAACTCCTAGTGAAGTGGATTTATTGATAATACAGATAGATTTTATAGTTATTCTGTGCGTGATTGTGTTTATTTCTTGTAGTTTGAATTGGTTAATAGTAGACATTAGAGGTATTTGTATGGTTTTATTCTACCTTTTCAACAGTCTTTACTCAGCTATGTTACTGTTGTTGTACTCATCTAAGTTCACCTTTACCAGTTTGCAATAATTCCTTAACATACATAAGAAATGCCACTTTAATTGTGACAAAGTGAACTAATAAAAACATATATGTTTATATTAAAGAGAACACTGACTGATTGACATATCAAACTTAAGCCCAAACCACTGGAACTAGAATCGTGAAATTTTTTTGTGTGGTTTCTTCTCAGGTCGTAGGCAAGCACTAAGAAAATATTTTTCGAAATTCGACCTCTAAGGGGGTGGCAAGGGGTGAAATGTATTTCCGAAGAAACGTCATAAAGCTTGAACCCGACGGCCTATCATCGCGATTTTTACGTTACTACGACACACATAAAATGATTTCAGGATTTTTCGAAACTCAACATTTAAGGGGTGAAAGACTCTAATTGTGTTTCCGATAAACTATCAATATCTATCGAATCCTCCGGGATAGAGAGTTGGTTTTCACTTCAAAATGTTACTTACGTAAATACCCAAAAAGCAGTTTTTGGATTTATTGAAATTCGACCCCCAAGCAATAAAAAGAGCTAAATTAGTTTTTTTATGAATCGTTTATATCACTGAAACATAATTAACTATCGTCGTGATTTTTACTTCAATTGGTTAAGTAAACAAAATAAGACATGACTCCAAGACGTTTCGAAATTGTTTAATTAAAGGGTTGAAAATACGTGAAATGTGTTTTCGATTATTCCTTCGTATCCATAGAACCAATCGAGATATAGAAGTACTTTGCTTTAGATTGATGCTTTTTTTTAATATTCCAAATAGCATTCAAATAGACTATATTTTCCGAATTCGCCCCCAAAAAAGGTAAAAAAAAGTGTAAAATATATTTTCGATTCACAATCGATATAAATCGATACCATTTATTTGTATTTAGCGACGTGATTTTTGTTTTAGATTGCTTACTCTAATACCTGAAAATTAATTTCAGGAATTTTTAGATATTCCCCACCGAAGGAGGCGAAAAGGGGGGAAAAGTGATGGAATGTGTTTTTAATTAATCGTCAATGTACATGATGTTACAAAAAACACCGACAAACTCAGGCAGGTGATTCCTTATGAAAAATTAAGCGGAAAATATGCATGACATTATGTACGTAACCGTAATATTAAGGGAGTAATTCGCCTTTGAAAACCAACTTTTAAAACATTTATTTCTCCACAAACCGAACACTAATCGACGTAAACTAACAAAATGCAAGATATAAATTCATGACAATACGGCCTACAAACCAACAGTAAACGCCAGTTGATACATTCAAACCTTACGAAAACAAAAGGGGTGACCATCCTTAAATTGCTGACAAGTTTTTTAACGTAAGGATAATCCAACATTCAAAAATGAATTATTGGGTACTGTGAACATAGTAATAAAAAAGGTCCTCTTGTAGTGACTGTCTAGGACTCATAGTTTTCGTGCAAAACGCACGTGTAGTTTTGGAGTGGTGACAGAGAGCCTAGTGTGTAGGCAACACTGCGTACGGGAGCGTCTGGTTTATTAATAAAAAAAAATGTTTCGTAGGATGCAAGTCCGTGCGTTTACATATGAGTTTTCATTACCTCTAGAATATAAAATATTTTTCATTCAGCATGCTCGTTTCGTTTGCGTGTTACGTATCCACTTTCTTACGCTTCTGTTTCGCTGTGAAACGGACCTTATAGCTTCTGTTCTGTATGACGTAATGCACCCACGAATATAGTTGATAAACTGATGTGTAGATGGCGAGCTAGTTCTCCAGAGACGATTAGTTGAGACACTGGCCACCAGTCGGAGTCCCAATCGCAGCTTGTAGATCAGTTGATAATCGAGCGTGGCCAACTGTATTAACTGATCTAACATTTTAGGTCAGTTGAATAGCCCTCCGTTTCGCACTTAGGTGCTTCTTTCCCGGGACAACCTGGCAGTAAATCTTCCTCGCCGCAAAAGTTTTCGTTGGCTGTAAAACTGAAACTCCGCCTTCCTTTGAAAATATTGACAGAAACTTAAAAAAATTGTTGTAGTGGGACTGGCTATATCCCGATTTGTTTAATGTTCAAGCAGTTTTCACAGAGTATTTATATTTTATTTTTAAAAAAGGAACTTAAGAACACGCAATCAGAATGTTTGTAAATTCTCTGGGTCATCTACCGGTGTACACCGGATATTATAAATTACTATTTTACTCTCATCCGGTTCAAAAGTAATATGAATAATTGTGAAATGTGAGGTCAAATAAAGCAAATATGCCAATTTCTTTGCATTGAAGATTATATTTTAAAATATGTTCTTATTACAAAAAAATATTTAATTTATAGATATCTATCATAAACTATATTTTCTATGCTACTAACCTGTTGAGTTTCGATTCTATCTTCGTATAATGTTAAATAACGTAAGCACACTCATCTTATTTCGTTTGTTGCGAAACCGTTTTTAAAAATTTTGGCCTGACGTTCGGCAATGGCCTCAACTGGCGTGCACATGTGGTTCAACCATTCATGCACTCTACGTCGAGTTTTCTGTAATTTAGTATTGCGAACCAACCCCCTTGCTCAGCTGCAGTAACTACATTTTTATTGTTATGTGTATTTATGAAAGGGAACGTAGCAAACCAATTGTTACGTGAGAAAAAGAGACAAATACTGGACGTGACCAACCTGTTGCACTGAAGTTTTGGAAGTAAAAGAATAATTTACAACAGCGTTATACTTATTAAGTTGAAACAAATTTCATATTTTAAAGCATTGATATTTCATACCTGTCTTGAACCCTACATAAGGCCACATGATCGCTTATTTACCAGTATTTTGTAGGTTATGCATCTGTAAGCCTATGTGACAGTGATCACCAGTGTTAACAGTACAATTGTAGTACCTACAAGTAAATCATAGTCCAGTATTTAATTTATATTGTATTTTTAATTTATTTAACTTCCATTTTGACTGATAAATTTGCTCCTGGGTAGAATTGTTTGTAAGAACCTACATTGTAAAACATTAGTTGTTTCGTGTTTGTATGTTAGCTCATATGTGTCATTCATTTTAAAAATGCTATAACACATCACAGTGGTTCGGTTTCAATGCTGGGACATGTGGCCACAGAGACGGGATCCATACATTGAAATTAAAGGTGCAGGAACTGGTGAAGTACAAAGAAGAGCAGGGAGATTTGTGAAGGGCAGGTGGAGAAGAAAGGTGCAGGATGGAGAGAAGGAAGGTAGTTGTAGGCCACCTGTAATAAAGGAAATGTGATGGAGTGCATCGAAAAACAAGTGGAGGGTCGAAAAACAGGTCAGAATGTATAGTTTAGAATGTAGGGGGATGGTTACATTGTCGCCTAAATAAGGGAAAGTGTAGAGGGAGAGGAAACATCAGTGACAAGATTTGAAGGGTGTGGAGGATAGTGGAGCTTTATGTTTGTGAGGAAGTAGAATGTTTTACAGGACTTGGAAATTATATAGAGGGGCGGAGTAGTTCAGGAAGTGTGTTGGCAGGGAGGTCTGGAGAGGCAGAAAGGAGTGATCTTGCCACAAGGCAAAAGCACAATTTTGAGTGATATTATTATTGTTGTTATGTAAAGTGAGAGCAGCCAATCTTTGATAACACTTTTTGTGCTTAGTTATTCTATAATTTGCTGTTCAAGGGAAAAATACAGTTATGCAGTTTGACTTCAAACTAATTTAAATGCATGAAATTTCAAGTAACTGTAAAGCAATTTCACTTTGTGATAGCCTTGTACAGAACACAACTGTAATATCACATATTTGTTCGCTTGCAAAATTTTTTATTAGGTCTAAAATAATTACGTTTTATTGCCTCGGGTAGCAAATTATGACATACACATTTCCATTGATTTGCTATGTTCATAACAATATAAAAGCGGTAATAACTACACTCAAATATTTTATAATTTTTGTACTTTCTTAGAAATCATAAACTTGACATTATGCATGTAAACTTCCCGCTGGGTTTCGTTATTTGCTGCATCCATGGCTAAATATTTTCAGTGTTGTAACATGTAACTTCGTTAGAGTCACAGAAATTACTCAAAGTAGTTGTTTTGGAATTAACTCCACTCATAATATAAAATATGTATTTAGTATTGTTCTATGGAAAATGTCATATCTTTGCTGAGTGAAGTGAAATGTACCGCGAATGTTTATATTTGCTTTGTTTACTAAAAAATTACCGTTTAAGTTATATATTTTAATATGTATAGACACTCACTAGGGAATTATTAATTTTGCCATTTAAGTTTTATACTGACCGAGATCAGGGATGCAGCCTAGTGTGAAACAAGTAATTTTGGGTTGTTAAAAAATAACTACGATTCACGGTGTCGCACTAACAAAAGCCAATAGGGACTTAGCAAAGGGTTGTTAGGGACGACTAATGAAAAATAATTAAGAAAAAAGTTCGATTCTTGTAACGTACAGGATAAGACGTATCCGACTTTGGCTCTGGAGGAACGACGACCGGACCCATTCTAGGCTATTGGTCATATATTCGGGAGGATGGAGAAGAACTTCCTGACCTAGAGGACAGTCTTTAGGATTCCTGATGTACTGAGAGGTACATTTTCCATGACGGGAAGGAGGTTCGTCGGTCCAGGACCAGTCAACATCGCAGTCTCTACGTTGTGCCTGTTTAAGGCCTGAGTTTGTCCTCGTTAGTCAGAGGGAGGGCTATAATACCCTCTGTCCGTGGTGGAAACCACGAAAACCCGGTTTCTTTCGCCATCTGCCAAATGTTTCCTGAACTCAGGAGAGTTCAGGGTTTTGAAACCAGCCTACTTCAAAACGTGGTGAGCTTTTCAATCCCCTCGACACCCATGAGCTTCGTAGATATTGTAATTACTTCAGTCTTCAACGTTATTAGAGTTAGCAGTAGAAGTGCCACATTCTCACGGGAATCCCTAGAAGATAAGAACACTCAAGCCGGAGCATAGATACTAACTCTGTTGAAGAAATCTACATGATAATTGCTAGCTTGTTCTCATTAAGGTCGTTCTGTTTTAATGTTGCCAGGGAAATATAAAATTAGAAATCTTGACGTAATACAAATATGGTAATTTTCTGAGAACTAATAGCTGATCTAGTAAGAGTCTATTATATCCACACTGATATCAAACATGGATTATTCAGATCCACAGTTTAATTTTAAAAATATTGTCCACTTTCATTTGTATATACTTAAACTACATTAATTTTGTCTACATTTTTAGTCTGGATTTCAAGAGAGCACAAGTTATCTTTACAAGTTATTGTTGTTTAGGGTCTGTTCTGTTCATTACAAATAAAACTCATTTTCTGTGCCAGGAAAAGAGAGATAGTTCAGAAACTATTTTTTAAAATATTTTATGTGTGTATTTCTTACGTACGGAAAGAGGGCTCACGTACACTCAAAGTTATATATTACAGTGTATAGAAATCTTTAATTAATGTAGCCTTACACGAATAAGCATTTAATCTCCAACAAATATTTGTAAATTACGTCTGCAATGTTCGTGTTTACATACATAATCAGCTGATACCACGTGCACCATAGATGTAACCAGACATTCGAGAGTATACGCAAACATGAATGTTTTCATAACAAAGCTTGAAGTTGTCTGTAAAATAGTACAGCAACATGCTCTATTTTCCGTCCAAGAAAACGTAATCGTTCAAGGAAAACGAAACGCTATCTAGAAGGCTAAAGGAAAGCAAATTGCTTTGTAAATAAATTTACGTCTGTGGTACGTGATTACGCTGACATATATTTTGATTGGTATAACAACCTCCGCCATCTTGGATTTATATACTGTTATTAACTTAAGATACTGCATACAATATGACGTTAAATGTATCCTTTATAAGATATGTTTTTGAATTTTGTGCCTTGAGTTAGAGAAATATTTCCTCAGGTTAAATTATTGAAACAATTTTTAACATTATATCGTATAATTAAGTACATTTTGGTAGTTACTTGGGAAACGTATTTTAATATTTGATTATGAATGCTAGCAACTGTGCCGTCATGTCAGGCTAGTGTTGGTTTATCTCTCTGGGATCCTACTTGTATGAACTCACAAAAAAAAACGAAACATAAGTACCGTAATACAGGATGATTAGAAACGAAATTAGGAACATATTCTTCACTTACACCTCTTGCTTTTAAATAATATAATAACAATAAAACTACTCTTTGTAAATGGTTTTAACTTGTCTACTTAAAAATTAATTTTTTAAAACAGAATCTATACCGAAAATTTACCTTTAAAATTGTGTTTCTATTCACCCCTGCGTTTCTAATTACCCTGCTTTACGTTATGACCAGTAATTAGAATTATTGAGAGATAATCTGAGTTAGTTGGTAAGTAGATGGTAGTGATGATAAGTAGCGAAAATCCATGTTGGTATATTTTATATCATTCAAGGCCGATATCATAAACCTCTTTCGAATGACAACCAACTGCTATCCCCATAGATAAATACAGGCGTGTAGCCAGGATTTGTGAAAGGGAGGGGTTTTGGCCTAGGAATATTGTGAAGAAACACCGACCACCTTTTTAAAGCTGGGGGTTCGGGGGCCCTACTTAGGGAAAATTTGGATTTTATGGTGCAAAACAGTGCAATTTTATCAGTTTTAGTAACTTAAAATAGAGTATATGTTACTTATGAAAATATTAAAATTTTAAAATATAAAACGTAATTAATTTTTCACCCTTTGGAAAATTCTGGAATTTAAGATGCAAAATAATGCTTATTTTAGCAGTTTCATTTCCTAGAATTGACTTTGCTAATGGTTAATGTATCATTATTTTTAAATATGAAATGTTTCTAGTTTTCCGCCCTTTTAAAGGAGGGTTGCTCTCCCGAGAAAACATGGATTTTTAGGCGCAAAATAGTGTTATCTTAGAAGTTTTCGTAACTACAGATAGAGTAAATACTACCGTTAAAATACTATCAATTTTTGAGTATGAAATGTTTTCAATTTTTCACCGCTTCGAAATGGGGGTTCGAGGGTTCTCCACCAAGAAAATTTTTGATTTCAGGGTGCAAAATAGGGATTTTGCAAACTGTTTTCGGATTTTAATTAAGAAATTTCTATAAGGGGAAACATTACACATTTTTATATTAATGTTTTCAGTTTTTTGGGTGGCTACGGGAGGGGGGGGGGGTGTTCTGACCCCCACCAACATTCCTTGGCTACGCCCCTGGATAAATCATTAGTTAGCAGTTGGTTGTCATTCGAAAGAGGTCTTTAGTTTCGGCCCTTAGTAAAAATTCGTATAAATATCTCATATAGAATATACTGCTGTTCAACACATTTCAAGTTTAATCACCAGATATGTTCGAAATAAATATAAATAGTTAATTTTACACAAAATGTAAATGTTGCATTATGTTTACTAAATTTTGAGTTTTTCATCATATTGCTTTCATTGACATTCTTTTATGTGTGTTCTGAAACCCTAGGATAACCCCTCCCCCTACAGCCCTTGAGCAAACATTTCTGTTATCAAAATATACACTAAAGGAAAGTAGGCTGATTAGTTCTGTATAGATCTACTTGTTTTATTTTAAAGTTAGCAGCAATATATTGTGTAGCGTGTCAGATAATATGTGTGCGATAACGGTTTTCAAGAACATGTAAGGACTGCGCTCCCTAACGAAAAATCTATAAAATGATGAAAATCTGGCAGATGAATTTCACTTCAAATTATAATGGAGCTTTGGAATCAACACATATCCTACATGAATATGGAATGCACTAGGTATGTACATTTGAGAAATAATTTCTCTGTTCTTATTCATATTTATACGTTATAAAGAATTATATTTTCAGTAAATAGGCAGTAAATTCGTATAGATCGTTCGGGATAAAGTGAGCACTAAAAGTTTAACCTATGAGAAATAACACTAGCCGTTACTGCATATTATTCAACATTAGCTATAGTTCCCTTACTGCTTGTATGGTTGGCAGCGATTTGCCGAAAATATTTCCGTGTATTTTCTTACTTAAATACAACAATACTAACATAAAATCAACTGAAATCGACATACTGAATTTTGCATAGTTAATCAACTTTTATTTATCAAACTAGAGCGGTTGCTACCAACTGCACTATTTATCTTACACGCGCAAACATCAAGTGACGTGTCCAGAGAGGTAAGACATTTCCCTTCGTTAGCAGTTACGCGCGGAAATATATAAATCGGCTGAAAATAGAAATTTTTAGTTCTCACTTTATCTCGAACCGTCTGTACATATAGTATAATACCGATACCATCGCTGGACTTGACAAAATAAAGTCAACAGGATTATTTTTCTTTGCTGGAAATTTTGCAATACGTATTGGTAGTGCCAGAGATTTTTTGTGAAAATAATTATGTAAAATGTTGTTTAAATGCCTCATGTGCACATCTGCAGCTCCGCTTCATGGTCAGTGATTGGCAGTTTTTAACTCCCAACGTCTTGGGGACCTACCCGCACATCACAGACGTGTGGTGTCGCAGTTACCATATTCTCATTGTCACAGTCAAATGAGCCATTAACTACGTACCAGAGTTGCGGATGTGAACGTGAGTCATTGTCACAAAATGTTGCATAATTCTTTTCACCAAAAATCACTGGCTCTACGTATGGGGTAGCAATTACCGTAAATTATAAAGTCTGCCGAACTACGTCACGTTCAGTTTTATACAGTGCTGTGTAATACTTCTGCGGCAAAGTTCAGAGTGCTAGATGGAAATATTCGAACGTTTGTCAGAATACAAGCCAGTTTTATGTATGTATGTATATATATATATATATATATATATATATATATATATATATATATATATATATTTAAAGTTAGAATAGGAGATCTTAATAAAGGCTTATATCTTAGGTAGGTCTACTGAGCAAAATGTTGAGCTCGCCTCTTGTAACGTTATTATTACATTTGAGTAGTATAACATTCGTCGATACGGTAGTCTACTTAAAAACTAGATTGTATTTCTTTTTTGATTGTGAAGGGGAGGGGGTGCAAACACATTCTGTAACTAACATGAAAAATTTTGAAAATATTAGTAGTAGATTTGTTACGTTTATTATATCAACGGTATTATTTGTTAGACGTAAGTAAGTTGTTTATCGAACTGTCATACAATAGAAACCCATGCTTTAGAAAATTCGTATACGAGATACACACATATAAGTATGATCGTACTTTAGAAACACAAATTTAAAAAAAACAGACATTGCTTAGAACATGCTGTCTTCTGTGTTTCTAACATCAGACAGCACCTCGCTGTGAGGTCCCATTTGCAACGCTGCCAGTGTAACATTTCTGGCAAATGTAGGCAATATGTCTATGCTGTGTAACGAACTTTGCGCATTGTAACGTTGTAGCAATGTTTCTGGCACTGTGTGTGCTGAGAGGGATGTACGAATGTGTTTGACGAGCTGGCAACAGCCCTCCTAGCACCCTTATCGTCCCGAGTTCAAACGGCCGCACTTTAAGGTCGTTCTGGTGGCTGCTCTCCCAGGATTCCGTAACTTCGAGGTCCGGAATCCTTTCGAACCACCTCTGCACCATCTCACATCTGAATAACGAAATAGGGTGGGCGCGTTCCTACCATTAGCGAAACGCTGTGCTTACCAAGGCTACATGTCAACACCTAGCCGGCCACGTAGGAACTCTCCAGAAAAAGGTTTTCTAATCGACTCTCCTTACCCTGCTGATCAAAGCAGTCCTTCTTGGGCAATCGGTAACTGGCCACTCACTGCGATGCCCTGTTTTCGCAACAGACGGTCCGTGTTTAGCAAACCAAAGCCGAACATAGACGGAAAAACAGGTGTAGCACACGCGCACACGAAACTAGTTCATCGCCCGTTGAAGTAAGCACTGAGTTACACAGACAAATTCACTCGGTTGTGAAACCAGCAAGGCTGAAACGCGCAAAACCGGACGAAAGAACAGTGAACCTACCAAAACTTACAAATTAAACTGCACAAAATTTCCAAATGTGACAATATACAGGATGGAAAGTTAATCGCTTAAAAGATCGTAGGTACAGGTAGCCAGACCTAAATCAAGAATAATGAGTATAGGAACTACGCCACTATTGTCAATAGTATGGGCGTAATACCACCGTGAAATTTGTGTTAAAGAAAATTTTATGTGATGATAATTCAACAACCATTACAAATGGAACTCTGAACTTTCGAATTGCGGCGCTTCAGTTAAGATTCTATTCGTAGTAAATCGCATTTTATTGCTGCGCAACGGAACTACTATGCACATTTATACTCTTCGGAGTTCCAGCCGTACCCATTTTCACCGAATAAACTATTTAATTTAACACAATTTCACGTCCTGGATGTATGTTGCAGTAAATTGTGTGGTGTAGACAGTAGCATATACAATATAGCGACGTCACAAGGACATCAATGGGTGGTTCACGAAGTTACCACTCAATAAAGACTTCCCTTTTTATTTCTACCCTATTTAGTTCTACAGACGCAAAGAAAGAACATAGGGTACATTTGTTCATTAAACTGAACGTACTTTTAAATAATATTGTAATAAAATATTGTAAGTTCCGTATTATAAAAGGGAGGATCATCACTTTTTAGAGGCCAGACGGGGATGGTCCCGTTCCCTCGGAAATAAGAATCACAAAAGCAAGCAATATGACATCTGTCAGCAGCATTAAGGAATTTGGTTCAACACACATAATTACACGAGAATTAGTATCTCACCGGCTCGAATGCGGACATCTCTGCTGATTATGCGACCAACGGCGTTGGAAGCGACACAGCGGTATATGTTGGCGTGAATATCATGCCTGTAGCTGCTGGGATGGAAGGGCAGGAAGAGAAGGGAGCCATTGTTGAGAACTTCGATGATCTGTGGCGTAGGCCGAACAGGTTTCCCGTTGTCAGACATCCAGAATAGGTTAGGTGGCGGGCTTCCGCCAGCAGTGCAATCTACTCGAGCTCCAGTGTCGTTGGCGAAGTCCACACGAGACGCTGGCTCCTTCAAGAAAAATGGGCCAACGAACGAAGATGAAACTGAAAATAGAAACAAAAAAATTCAGAGACTATTATCTCGCCCGAAGAAGTATAGGCCAGTTTAATAAATTGATAAAACGTACAATTGTTAGTATAATTTTACTAATGTAATAAGATAATATGTTTATCGTTCATTCGTCAGTCACGCACAGAAATGAAAATAGCCTAAGTTCATTTCTAAATATTTAAAACACAGAACTAAATTAGAAAACCAAATTCCTTGAAATGTTTTTCTTCGTCAGCGCTCATATAGTCGATAATACGAATAAAATTTTCATTTATTCTAAATCTAAACTACCAATAAAGACCTTTTTTTTATAAATTGACTATCGCTTCTCTAATTTGTTAAAGGAACGAATCAATATTGAGGTGCGTACAACTATGATTTGTTATTAAAATGGGCATTTCAGAAGGGATAGATTACCTAAAGCTTTTACTCGTTAAGTAACCTACACGAATACGTTTTGACGTAAATATCAATTTCATTAACGAAATGTAATTTATTCTGGAAATTATGTTGCTGTTTGCAACTTTAGTTTAGTAATGAAAATTTATGTGTCTTTTCTTCAGTAGCGTTTACTAATGTAAGAACGTTATTCAGCGAAACCTTTAAGAAGTTATTTTTACTTGAACATTTCCAGACATTCCATTTCCTGAATAATCATAAAACCAATCTCTTGTTCTTGATACTACAAAGGATTCAATAGCTTTATTCACTTCATCGGAAATAATATTCTATATGTGTAAACACACTGTGAGAACAATAATATTTTCTGTTATGTTGAATAGGTTACTGATCAAAAACTTAACGTTAATTGTTGGACATTAAAAATTTGGTATTCGAAACCAGCCTTAACATGAAATATTTGTCATCCTAAAAACTTACTGAACTACCTAAATATCATTTTATAATTTAGCCGTTAGTTATATAACCTGTTAATTAATTATGATAGATAGCACAACATAAGCACACATAGTTTCTATTTTTTTATTTCGGGAACTACTTCACAAATCACACCAAACTTTATGTTTTAACAGTTCATCTCCTTACTTTGAATTTTAGAAAATATATTACTGTACATCAAATGTATTAAGAAAAGTAGCCTAATTAAAAAAAATTGTATTTCGAAAACTACTAAACTGTTCCATACTAGTTTTATATTTAAATTGTTCAAAATTTATGTTACAGTCTCGATATGGTTCATTGCTGTATATCAGCCAATTTTTGAAGATGCATGATATCAAATACACTGAACGTGTTAAAATTATATTTATTTATAGTCATCAACATTCCAGCTTATAATTCAGTATCATACTGTAAGTCTCCCAATTAGAATGATAGCATTACCTGTAGGAATAAAAAAATATCGTATCTCAGTAATCTTAATGTCCAAGTCCAACAAAAACAGTCTAACTGTTGACGTTAGGAGACCAATATGTATTAATATGTAGTAAATAGATTCCGTAAGATAACATTACATGAATAAATAAACGTTTTTGTCATTTTTAAAACACTTCAACAGCTTCCCGCAGAGTTCGGCACGTAAAGTAGGCCTAGATGTTTTTTTAACATATCAAACCTTGGGAAGAAGATGCAAACTTCTGTAAAACGTATTGTTCTGAAATATTTTTAATTTTAATATTTAAAATTTTTAAAAACTTTGACTTCAAATTTTCTTGAGGTAAGATTAAGCATTTGGTGTTCTAAAAAAACAAATCTACATTTTTGGATAAAATGTGATGTGTGTGTATGTAATTATCTTTTTGCAATAGTGACTTAATTGAAATAAAATTGAATCTCAATCTTTTGCATTTTTGTCTTTGCATTGTGGTCAAATATATTTAACTGTAAATTAATACGGTTTTGTAAAAATAACCATAAACAAGACGTTACCAGCATAACTGATAAGCCCACTTTCCTCAAAGTGGGTGCAAATTATTCCTGAAAGTTAAAATCGTTTACGTAATCTATGACAATTATACGATAATTTTTATTTAGATATATGATATACGATATACACTAAAGAAAAGTCAGCTTGCAAAGTATTGTGCGAGTAGCCAGTTGAACAAATTGGGGAAACTTTGGCTCAGATATCTTCCTACCATAAAGATAAATAAAAAATAACCACAGTTTTCAAATTATTACAGATGGATGATAGAAATATACAAAAGTCAAGTTAGGTTTGTATGCAGTATATGTACCAGGATTGGTGAAATTCTGAAAAAAAAATATCCTAAATATGGGAAACAATACTAAAAATAAAGGAAATGGCCACCATTTTAAAAATTTCAACACAGGATGAACGAAATACACAATATTCAAGTCAGCTTTGCATGTAGTATACATGTAAAGCAATATCCAATTAGTAATGCCTAGTACACGCTAGTAGACAAGTTGCGCGATTTTGGTCTCTGAGAAGTGTCTCGGGATGTCAACGCAGACATGTCTATTGACCAATCCCCGTCTACAGGCCAATTGCGAGACCAAATATCGCAGGTCTAGAGACTTCTGATCGGAATGGGAGACGGCATGCAAGGTTAGACATGTTGCGCAACGTTTTGTCAATGTGGACGTCACTCGGCGTCTAGAGGCGAGACACGCCCCAGTCTGTCTCAAGCTACCAAGTGGTGTGGTTCGTCTGTTTACAGTCATTTTCCAAACATGTGGTGTAACGAGAAAGACTTAAAACTAATTGAAGATTGTCATGTGTCTTATGGTTTGTGGGATGTTACGAGACCCGACAGCAAATAGTGGGGAAAAAATGTTACCTATGAATCTCTGGCTGCAAAGCACAATGTGACAGTGGCGGATACAGAAAATAAAGTCCATAATTTAAAAACATCATTCAACCGGGAGCAAAAAAATAATACTCCGACGAGTGGACCTCTCCCAAAAAGTCCGCATGGTTTACACATGAATATTTGCAATTCCTGCTAACAGCGAACGAGTCAAAGGGTAGCCGGAACACCAACTTGGACGATACACCGAGTGAAAACAATGAAGATGAAGTAAGTAATAATTACTGTGTTAAATTCATTATTAAGTGTATTAAAATTAACCTTTCATTTAATTCTATGCTTAACTAGTTGTACAATATTGGCTACTTAAAATTTAACTATCTAAATGCATGTAACAAATAGGCCTATGTTATTAAATGAACAACGTATGCTAATATTTAACAAAATGTAACTATTATAAAAATCTCCTTAATTAGTTGTATATGTGCTGGCCAAATTATTCTTCGATGTTTAACTATTTGAGCAAATATAATTTAGCTACCATAGCTATTAAGTAAGTCCAATTTTTAATTTTAATTAGTATAAAATACGAGAAAAATATTACTTGCAATGTAATATATTGTTGCGTGCCATGTACAGCCATGGACACAAAAAATGGGCCAACTCGTGAAGGTGGAAATTTGTCTAAGTCCCGCTTCGGGTATGTGGCGTCACACAACAGCAAGCGAAGGCTTTGGGGAAAAAGGACACATATCGCAACATGATATTGCGGTTAACAAACACTTAGCCGCCCTTATTAGAGAATAACCGTAGTTAATATTTCAAGTTCGTAAGTAATTGTACATTTAGTAGGGAGTAAAAATATTGACGTCGTGCCCCAAACATATCAGATTTCGGTGTATTATTAATCGATATTATTATCTTTCAGTTTTATTTGTATTAATTCTACAAATGTTTACTTTCACATTCTAATAAAGTGTTACCCGTTCCTCATTTTTATTTTAGAACTAGTGCGTATATAATGCAACAAAATGTTTATGAGGCAGCAAAAATACTCGCCAGCAACGATACTGAAATGTTTTGAGAGCAGGGGTGTAGGAACATTTCGGAATTGGAGGGGGGAGAGGTTATATCACGGAACAACGAACCCCTCTAATAAATTGGAAGAGGAGGGGGTGTCGGGGGTCCTCTCCCTGAAAAATTTGGTATTTCAAGGTGTAAAATGGTGAACTTTTAGCATTTTTCGTATTTAGATATGCTGAATATTAAACTTGCTTAGTAAGTAAATTTTTTAGAAAAATATTTTAGCGAAGGTTTTCAACGAGACAGTTAACAATCCAGGAGCCTAGCCCTCTAATAATATAAATTTATATGAAAAAACAAGAACACTACACACAGAAATTTAAGAATAAGTTCATTAATTATGCTTAACCAAAAATATTGACAACATCCTCGCGCATACAAATTGCTACAACAGCATCGGTGCTGTTTGCAATGCACGCTTCGTGTAATAATCAAGAATCTGTGTAATAGAATACTAAGACATAAAAATAAAAGTAGGACAAATAGAATTTCTTACCAGAAATTCCATTAAATTGAATTTTAATTTTTTTTAAATATTTACTCTTACAATGTCCATCACGAAAATACTATGATATTAATGATTAATCAATGTGATTTCAACCTTCAAGGAATAATGTTACAAAGTTAGCTTCGTGGTAATATACATAAACATTTCATATTTCTATTAATGTTGTTTAGCACTTATTATTTGGTAGTACGGGATTACATGTGTTACGTAGTCTATTTGTTGTAATGCGATAATCTTAAAATGTTGCTCCCCAGCAAGTCGTTCAAAGTACAAATATTTTCTTGAATTTTAAAGCGATTCTACTACCTCGCATATCACTTCCCGGGCCTCCGCAACTTGTAATCTCAGACTTGTGGCGCAGATAGTATACAATCAACATTGAAATAAACAAAAAAATTAACAGCATACCCCTTCTTAAATGGCGTATAAAGCTAAAGCTAGCCATTCACATTTCGTCTGTGAGTCCGTTAATTACGTGAACTACAGCCAATCAGCAGCCTCATAAAATGTTATCCGTCCATCAAAACAGTAGCAAACTTTAACTTTTGACGACGAAGAAAGCACAGCCTTATTTATAAAGTCACCTTTGAACACACATAGAAGACTGTGAAGTTTTTTAAAAATTGGTTTACTTTAAATGTCGATGGTTTCGTTGTGATTTAATTGGTTTCAACAACGTTGAGTGTTTTCTATTCAACAACTTATTGGAACGTAGTAGTATGATTTAGCGGGTTTTGGCACAAGGGGATGGGGGATCGGATCGTCGGATCCGCTGATGACGTCACCGCCGCCATCTTGGATGACGTCATTTCCCCGTTTTTGCCTCAAAATTTCCCTTTTTTACCACAAAATCAATAAAATTTCCCGTTTTCCCTCAAAACTTCCCATTTTTCCCTCAAAATTTCCCTAATTTCCCTCAACATTTTCCTGGAAAACTAAAAAAAATACTCAATAACCCCATATTGCTCAATCAGGCTGGAGGAGGCTGAAAAGGAGCAATAAGAAGCCTGAATGAGCAATATCTCTCATCGGCAATTATGTTTCCAGCATTTATCTTGTCTGGGATACCTGCTGTCAATTAATTCAATCAAATAAACTATAGGGGGTTTCTCAGAGTTTTCCGAATTTTTTCTCATTCACATTCCTGCCAGCCCCCACTTATACCTTATAATGTAAAAATATATTTCTAGTAAAATAAGTTAAGTAAATATCAATACCTCACCTGTATGAGCTCCCCCACACTCTCTCATGCTAAAAAACTTAAACCCGACTCCTATCCTAACTATTCCCGAACCAGTTTCAATAAATGCAATCAAATAAAGTATAGGGGTTTTCTCCGAATCTTCCGAAATTTTTTCGATTTTACATTCTAAACACATCCCACTCACATCTCATAACATAAAAAATCTCTTTAACAAAATTTATTTAAGTAATTAACTATAACACACCTAGGCGAGCTCCCCCACCACACCCCCTAGCTATTTCCGAGCGATTTCCAATAAACCCAATAAAGTATTGTGGTCTCCTCCGAGTCGTCCGAATACTTTTCTAATCTGCATTCCTTCCTTACCCCACTCACACATCATACAGAAAATATTTATTTTAATTAAATTAAAAAAATAACCAACAGTTTGCCTAGACGAGGCTTCCTTAGTACCCCACCATACTTTATACTCAAGTCACTGCCCGACACCTCCCCCTCCCATCATTGCCAACCTCTTTTGGCCTTCCCCTTCGAATGATTCAGTATAGCTAACAGACTCCATCTTACAAAACTCTGGATGTAGAGTTTTTTTTTGTTCTATCTTCATTCATATACTCTTTCAATATATCCTCGATTTATCCTATCACAATAACATTAATTATGCTCCAGCCACTACCAGTGACAGAGTTTATCAACCATATGATCATGATGCAAGAAGACATGAGAAGAATAAATGTGAAAGGAGTACCATCCGTAAGGTCTCCTATTGTGATAAATGTCACCGACAGTATACTCGCATGGATAATTTAAAGAAGCACTGGAAACGTACAAATTATTCTGTATCAGCTGCAGTGGAACAGCAGATTCAGCCTTCATCTTCTGAATTCGATATGAAGAAGTGTTCTCAAGCTGAATGCAAGAGTACCTCGTCTGTAACACCTATGGTCTCGTCACCTGGTCATACACCGCAACCACGGTTTGTAGTTGATGAGGTGAAGCCTAACATAAATGGCTTTTTTCTGAAGCAATCTGCTTTCAAGGGCCATCTAAAAGATCATGTTGCGCCAAATTTAACAAGTCCTTCAAAAAATGTATGTTCGTTCCTAGCAAGTATGAAATAAAATATTATACATCAACTTACCGACGAAGTGGAAAAACATGGTCCTTCAAAATATAATATGTGGTTTGAATGTAGCTACACAAAACCAGAATCGTATGATGAAGGATACAACAGAAAAGCATTCAAGACGTCGAATGTTCCTGTTTATAATGTACATGAAATTGAAAATGCTGTTGAGAAAAATATACAGAAGATATGTAAAGAAGAAGAAGAAATGTTTTTGAAAGGTTCGGGCTGGACCTTGGATTCGGTGAATAACCTGGAACTGAGAACAAGTGTATTGAGGCCGCTAAATAAATAAATACCTTGTCTCTAAGTATCAGTAGATAACTATAATTTTAACAACTGCAACTTAATTTGTAAACCTAGATGTTATTTATAAAACTATGTGAACAAATTACGAATGCAACATACTTTAAAGACAGTTTACCTAACGAGTTAAGATGAGAACTTGTAAACTATAATATTGAGTGTTTTATCGATATGTATAAATTTGTACTGAGTGTGTAGCTAATGTGATGATTTTGTTTTTATACTGTTGAAATAATGTTTGTTAATGGAAATAAAATACTGTATAAATGTATTTAATCTGGATTTTATTTTAGTAAATATATCCTTTCAAGTGCAAAAACAAGAAGAAAAAATATATAATAAATGTATTATCGGTGTAAAACATGTTCAGCTGTGTTAAACCAGCAAAGTTTAAAGTAAATTTTATATGCTTGCAAGTGACTTAGCTGAAAGTTCACGAAATAACTAAACACAGTCTGGGTAGGAGGAGGGTTGAGATAAATAGGTGAAGAACGTTTATTTATACAGCTTGTGCTATAGTGAAAGACTTATGCTTATGCTTGATACGGTTTTACTGAGTAAATTTGATGTGGTGTAAATGTAACTGATGGGTTGTTGTAGTTTGTGCATTTGAATGGTCTGTGAAAAGGAAAGGGATCTGAGAGGTTGATAAACTCTGGCACTGGTAGGGGCTGGAACATAATTAATGTTATTGTGATAGGATAAATCGAGGATGTATTGAAACAGTAGATGAATGCAGATAGAACAAAAAAAACCTACATCCAGAGTTTTGTAAGATGGAGTCTGTTAGCTATACTGAATCATTCAAAGGGGAAGGCCAAAAGAGGTTGGCGATGATGGGAGGGGGAGGTGTCAGGCAGTGACTTGAGTATAAAGTATGGTGGGGTACTAAGGAAGCCTCATCTAGGCATACTGTTGGTTATTTTTTTAATTTAATTAAAATAAATATTTTCTGCATGATGTGTGAGTGGGGTAAGGAAGGAATGCAGATTAGAAAAGTATTCGGACGACTCGGAGGAGACCACAATACTTTATTGGGTTTATTGGAAATCGCTCGGAAATAGCTAGGGGGTGTGGTGGGGGAGCTCGCCTAGGTGTGATATAGTTAATTACTTAAATAAATTTTGTTAAAGAGATTTTTTATGTTATGAGATGTGAGTGGGGTGTGTTTAGAATGTAAAATCGAAAAAATTTCGGAAGATTCGGAGAAAACCCCTATACTTTATTTGATTGCATTTATTGAAACTGGTTCGGGAATAGTTAGGATAGGAGTCGGGTTTAAGTTTTTTAGCATGAGAGAGAGTGGGGGAGCCCATATAGCTGAGGTATAGCTATTTACTTAACTTATTTTACTAGAAATATATTTTTACATTATGAGGTATAAGTGGGGGTTGGCAGGAATGCGAATTAGAAAAAATTTCGGAAAACTCTGAGAAACCCCCTATAGTTTATATGATTGAATTAATTGACAGCAGGTATCCCAGACAAGATGGATGCTGGAAACATAATTGCCGATGAGAGATATTGCTCATTAAGGCTTCTTATTGCTCCTTTTCAGCCTCCTCCAGCCTGATTGAGCAATATGGGGTTTTTTAGTATTTTTTTAGTTTTCCAGGAAAATGTTGAGGGAAATTCGGGAAATTTTGAGGGAAAAAATGTAAATTTTGAGGGAAAAACAAGAAATTTTATTGATTTTGAGGTAAAAAAGGGAAATTTTGGGGTAAAAACGGGGAAATGATGTCATCCAAGATGGCGGCGGTGACGTCATCAGCGGATCCGACGATCCTATCCCCCATCCCCTTGTGCCAAAACCAGCTAAATCATACTACTACAATTTCCTCTTTGTGAAGAATTTTTTTTGCCAGCAATAACGTCTAGGTCTTTAGTGCTTGTGAGGGATGACCTGATATTAATATGGAGCGGCGCCGGAATGTAGGGTGGGGGAAACGTAAGATCCTCGAGAAAATCCGCCGACCAGCGGCATCATACGGCACAATTCTCACATGCGAAAGTCCCAGGACCGACCCCGCTAGGAATCGAAACTTAACCACCTTGGTAGGGAGGCGAGTGCTCTACTGCTTGACAAACCTAAGTGTCGCCCCGGGTAGGGAAGGTAAGAGCCATGTGAAGGCAGTGGAGGGGAATGTCTTGGGGCCCTCCCTCACTGTACACTTCATTCATATTGTAAGCGACCATCTGTAGTAGGTCTAATAGGTCTGTGCAATGATATAGCTTGTAGATGCGCGATGCAAAACGACACAACCTGGGGGCCTAAGCTCGAGTTTGTGCGAGTAGAGCTCGTATGCGAATCGTCTCGTACGGCGCAAAACGTATACGAGACGGAGATTGTAAGCTCCAACACCAGCCACTCGTATACGCCTTACTTATTCGAAGGGAGTAGCGTTCGAGTGGAAGTGTGTATCATTTAGTCAGGTTGGCATCCATGAAGTGAGAAAGTAAAAAGTTTTGTTGGGAGGCCGCCAATCACAAGTCCATTTCATATTGTGACACTTGCGTGGCGGTGTATTTAAAAATCGTGGAAGTGAATAAAATGAAAACTGGCAAAATAAAAATTATTTTGGATTTGTTAAGTACTTATCGATTTTAAACATATATTTCTCTGCATTTTGTGGATCCATAAATGACTTGGAAAAAAATTGTGAAATATATTTTAACTTTCGTATATAGATAATACATAATTATAACAAATAACAAAGTGTTTAACACAATATTTCCGACGTGGTACATACAATATTAACGAGTACAAAGAAATTAATTCTTAAAAATAAAATAATTTCTAGTTACAAATACTGCTTTTTTATATTTACTTTTATGTTATATTTTTCAATAATTGCAAACAAATTTCAATAAGATATTGTATATCACATTCCACAATCTAACCGAAGTTAGTTTGTTTTAACACTGTAAGATTTTAAAACGTGCCCAATGCAAGCTGACAGCCACTTGGACAGCAAGAGTATCTAGCCAGAATGTAGCGGGAGGAAATAATGGCACAACTTAATTCATTCTGAAATGACGGGACGTAAAAAAATGTATTGAAAGTTTTGTTGCAAGTTGAATGTGTATCCTTTTGTCATTGTATTTTTTGTAAATATGCACAAAATTTTCTTACATGACCATGGTTAATTTTTGCATCAGTCAAGATACTGAAAGTCAAGTACAGCTGTAAAAAATAGATTTTTATGATGCTGGGAATCAGTATATAACGCGCTTTATGTTTCGAAACTTATCTTATTACAAGTTGAAATGTAACATAACGTCGTAATTTTATAATAAATTTATATAATATATTTAAAATTATTTTAAAATAATGTTACATCGTGGGGATTTGAAATTAGGAAAGCTATAACAGAAAAATCATTACGCTGATCACTCGGTCATCACCATATTAAATGATTTATTGTAAGAAAATATGCACAGTGGTTAGTAAAATGTTTTCTACGAGTCTTTACATTTTTTATGCGGCACATTTTTTTCCAGACACAAAATGTTATTTCGTACATATGACCAACCCAGCCAAAAGTAAACAGTTGTTGCACTAATGATTTTCATGTTTTAGTCTATGTAAGAAACCATTATATGATCGTTTTCAGATTTGTATCCCAGTGTTGACAAAAAGAATTTCGTATGTTATAAGGGAATTTTGTATGAATTCGATTAATTTCTTAGTTGACGTTACGCAACAGGTTATATTATTTTAATGTAAAATTAATTATTCATATGTGAAAAAATATTTTGTTACAGAACATTTTGGTAGAATTGAAATTTTTTGTGAATTTATGGAATTTATTACTTATATTAGATTATATTTATTTTCGCGGTATCATTACTGTTATCATTGTTGCAAACACTAATCAGGATGCAGACAACACATCCCTTTTATAACACAAATTTTTATTTTATTCTATTGTAAATATATTTTGGTATGTTATTGGTTATCTATATAATTTATTATTTCGTAGGACTGAAAGTTATTAATCACGGTTTTTTGTTCGTTGACAAAATCTAATGTACCACTGGCATAGCTAGAGAGTAAATGTGACATTTTCGAACGAGCCGGACGTGACTGTATCGCCGATTTTATAACTTTTTATAAGGCACCATCCTAATTATAGTAAAGGGGTTTTTGCCACAACTGTTTCGTTTAACTAAACTGCGAATGGGACCGATAGAGAAGAGGTCCGCGTCGAGGTTAGCTAGTAAATGTTGGTGCCTCAAGACAAACTTATCTGCGTCTTGAAGACGCTATTCCAGAAAGTATTAGTTCTCCTTGTACTAACAACACTAAATATGTTGGTCTTTTGACGCGGTGTATAGCTTCGCAATTTATACGACAGTTCGACTTTCTTTGCTTGGAATCTCAGAGGTTGGAATGAGACTCAGCTCTAGCTACCGGGTTTGTCCCTCTTATTAGATGTATTTCACATAATTTATGTTATGAAAATTAAGTTAGTGACACAATAAAGTTTAGTTTTTTTACTCTGATCGCAACATAAAACACTTCAACTATCTTAGTTATGCAGAGGGATTCCTGACAGTAAAAGCAAAATATTACTAATATTTTCTTCACTACTCGTAAACTTTACAACACATTCTAAAGACATATTGTAAGGATGGATGTTCACTAAAATAAGATATTTACAGTCTATTACTTACGTCACATCACTAACTACACACTGAAAACGGTATTCAGCTGAACTATTTCGTTGAAACTTTATGAAACAATTTAAAATGTCTTCTTGAAAGTAATTTTGATATTGCACGTTTTATTTTATTTTATATCCGATAATCTGTAAGGTTTTCCTATTTATCACTTTTTTCCAGTTTGTAAACCTGTTCCACAGTTTTGTTAAGTATGTGGGAAAACCCTACAATTATTTACCAAGTTTTTTATTAACCCTTTCACAGGCCATTTAATTCTAAAACACTTTAAAATGCAAGTTTTTGGCATCAGGGGTAAAATAATGCAATAAAATTATTACTAATGCTAACACATTGGAAATTTTAATTTTTAATTTTTAATAATTTTTTTTTTATGGTGGGAAGTATTCTTACCGAGGCCCAATCTTGTCGCATATATAAACACATCTCTACAATTACAAATATTTATGTTATCAGACAAATATAACAGAAATACAATAGTTATCTTTTTGAAAATTGTTGTATGCTACATAAATATTATAAAATATCGATTATGTGAATTTTTACACTATTTTGTTTTTATAAAGTTTGAATTTTTTTATTTTTTTTATGGTGGGAAGTGTTCTTACCGTGGCCGAATTTTGTCACATGATATAAACCCATCACTACATTTACAAATATTGATTTATCATAAAAAATAAAATTG